>MU722564.1:84854-104064 GCA_026770625.1 Nicotiana glauca
GTTTCAATTTCTGCGCTACCCAGGTTAACGCACAACACGTTCTCTCAAGCTGAGTGTACTTTACCTCATAAGATGTGAACTTCTTGCTGAGGTAGTAAATAGCCTGCTCTTTCTTTCCTGTGATGTCATGCTGCCCCAGTACACAACCAAAAGAGTTATCCAAAACTGTCAGATAAAGGATCAAAGGCCGTCTAGGCTCTGGCGGAATCAATACAGGTGGACTGGCCAAATACTCCTTAATCTTGTCAAATGCTTCCTGACATTCATCCGTCCATCTGACCGCAGCATCTTTCTTTAGCATCTTAAAGATAGGCTCACAAGTTTTTGTAAGCTGGGCAATGAACCTGCAGATGTAATTCAACCTGCCAAGCAAACTCATCACCTCTTTCTTGCTTCTTGGCAGTGGTAACTCCTGAACGGCTTTGATTTTGGACAGGTCTAACTCAATACCACGTTGACTTACCACAAACCCCAACAACTTCCCTGACGTAACTCCAAGCGCACACTTTGATGGATTAAGTTTGAGATTGTACCTACAGAGCCTCTGAAAAAACTTCCTCGGTTCTTTAACATGATCACACTGCTTTCTCGACTTTATAATCACATCATCTACATAGACTTCGATTTCCCGATGTATCATATCATGGTGGTCATCACCCTCATGTATTTTTCCCCTGCATTCTTCAACCCAAACAACATAACTTTATAACAATATGTCCCCTAGGGCATGATGAATGCTGTTTTTTCCGCATCTTCCTCATCCATCAAAATCTGGTGATAGCCCGCATAACAGTCCACGAAGGAACCAATCTCATGTTTGGCACAATTGTCAATCAATATATGGATGTTTGGCAGTGGGAAGTTGTCTTTTGGACTCGCCTTATTGAGATCGCGGTAATCAATGCACACTCTGGTCTTCTCGTACTTCTTTGGTACAGGCACAACATTAGCTAACCAGGTGGTACCGGGTAACCCGGAGAACCTTCGCATCAAACTGCGTGGTGACCTCTTCTTTGATTCTCACACTGATATTTGTTTTGAATTTCCTCAACTTCTGCTTGACAGGAGGCATGCTGGGTCGGTGGGCAATTTGTGGACCACCAAATCGGTACTTAAACCCGGCATAGCGTCATATGACCACACAAAAACATCTTTGTACTCAAGTAGCGCTTTGATTATATCTTCTCTGAGCGGAGGCTCCAACTGGACACTTATTTTCATTTTCCGAATATTCTCCTGATCCCCTAAATTGATTGCCTATGTGTCATTCAGATTAGATTTGGGTTTTTCCTCAAATTGACTTAATTCTTTACTGATTTCTTCAAAGGCTTCCTCATCATCATATTCTACCTCGTCATCACACTCAATTTCTTGTATTATTAATTCGGAGTTAAATTGGTAATCAAGACTAGGCCGAAGACTCTACATGCATGACACATTAGTGATACCAACATAAAAGGGACTGTACAAGAAAGAAAAGAAAGACAAAATAAAGGCTATCAGGAATGAAAAAGAGAGGAAATTGCATTTCATTAAAATCGTAAGATAACAAGATTTAACTCATCCAAACGGACGGAACATAGCATCCGAATTACAACCTTGGAAATAATCCAGATTTAACTGAAAGGAAAATCAAAACTAACTACCACGACTCCCTCCGGGTAGGAAGAGGAGTAGCTTCCCAATTATTAAGCTTGGCACGGGCCCCCACGAACTGCACATCTGCTTTGCTTGGACCTTCGCCTGCCTCCACCATATTCACCTCATCAAACAGCTTTTCAAACCTTTCCATCAAGTCCTTGTCGGGTTCATCATTACAGAATGAAGCATTACCGTTGTTGGGCGCCTCTTAGTACCAGGCCGGACAAAGGAACGGGATAGGCGGGGTATGGTTTTTGGAAGGGTCCATGCTCTCTTTTTCAACTGCTTAGCTTGCCTTATATCAGTGGTAGTGGGCTTAAAGCCTAACCCGAAAGTATCCAAGTTTCCAGGAAGAGATACCGGCTGTATGATGCCTTGTAACGAAGCACCTAAACCCTTTCTAGGTAAAAATCCATTCTTTATCATTTCTGAAGCTACCATGACAGATGCAGCAGCTACTCTGGGCCTAGGAATACATTCTCCTTCTGGAATTTTGGCAACTGACATTGTGTCCAAGACTTGATAAACCCATGGACCTTTGTCATTTTTAGCTTCATCGAAAGGCATAATGGTATTACATGAATTATACTCTCCATGCACAACAATTTCCTGTTGGTCCCATTCGAATTTGACCATCTAATGAACGGTAGACGGCACAGCTTTTGCGGCATGAATCCAGGGTCGACCCAATAAGAGATTGTAAGAAACAGCCACATCGAGCACTTGGAACTCCATTGTGAATTCAACTGGTCCTATTGTCAGTTCTAACACGATGTCCCCAATCGTGTCTTTTCCCTCTCCATCAAATCCTCGCACACAGACGCTATTCTTCTGGATTCTCTCACTATCTACTTTTAACTTTTCCAGGGTGGAGAGAGGGCAAATGTTTGCTCTAGACCCATTGTCAATCAATACTCGAGTAACCACGGAGTCTTCACACTTCACTGTGAGGTAAAGTGCCCTATTATGCTCAGTACCCTCTAAAGGCAACTCATCATCGGAAAATGTAACCGTGTTGACCTCAAAAATCTTATTTTCTATCTTCTCCAAATGATTTACAGAAATCTTATCTGGAACATGGGCTTCATTTAGAATCTTCATCAACGCCCGACGATGCTCGTCCAAATGAATCAATAGAGACAGCAGTGAAATCTGTGCTGGAGTTTTCCTCAGTTGTTCTACAATAGAATAATCTTACGCCTTCATCTTCTTTAAGAATTCTTCAGCATCTTCTTCAGTTACGACACCTTTTTACTTATGCTGGATTGTCTTTGGCTGCTTTAACCTTTCTCAGTTCTTCAGGGGCAAAGCATCTCCCTGAACGAGTCAGTCCATGAGTTTCACAAACTTCTTCTTTAACTTCCTTCCCTTTGTATATCACAGTCACTCGATTATAACTCCACGGGATAGCCTTTTCACTAAGCACCGGTAATTGAGTCACCGGTTTGATGATAACCGGCTCGGTGTGAGCGCCCTTTACAATCAAAACAGGCTTAACAACCGCTCCTAATACTTTAAGGGGTTCTTGTTTTACTGCCATCACTGGTTTGCTGATTGTCTGTTCCAATGCATTTTCACCGATTAATTTCTCATTTGCTTTGTCCTCACTGGCCCTGATTATCATCGCGATCTGTGAAGGCTTCTTGCATTCCCCTTTTTGCACTAACTCGATCATATGAGTCTCATGATGGGTGGGTAATGGATTCTGAGTGATATTAGGCATCTTCGGAGCCTGTACTTCAATCCGGTAGGTATCAATGAGCTCCTGGATAGCCATTTTTAAATGCCAGCACGTTTCTGTATCATGCCCTGGGGCACCTGAGCAATACTCACAATTCACTGAATGGTCCAGGTTCCTTGGGGGAGGATTTGGCAATTTGGGTTCAATTGGATTTAACATGCCCAACTGTCTCAATCTGTGAAATAAGCTGGTATAAGATTCTCCTAACAGAGTGAAAGTCTTCTTATTTTGTAACCTATCATTCTTGGCAGCAGGGTTGGGTTAAAAACCTGGTCCAGTGGGGTTTTTGTAGGCTCTCGGAGGTGGGTATGTGTTTTGAGTGTGGTAGGTATTTTGTGGGGTGGGTGCATGCCATGGTGCCTGAGGTTGAGGGTATATTTGGGCGTGGTGGACGGAGAAATAGGGAACTGGAAGTGGATAGTAATGTTATGGCGGGCCATATGGGCTGTGTGCGTAAGGTTGGGGATGGGGGCGTGGTTGATGATAATATAGTGATGGACCCCTGGACCAAGCTCTTGATTCTACTATTGTAACATCTTCCTTTTTTTTCTTTCCCAATACTCCTCCAGTGCCGCTCTGAATGGCCCGGGTAGTTGCTTTAATTGCTGAATAGCTCATAATCTTGTTAGTCTTGAGACCTTCTTCCACCATACTTCCCATTTTTACTACCTCATTAAAAGATGTTCCCACTGCTGACACCAGATGACCATAGTAAGTAGGCTCCAAAGCCTGCAGAAAATAATCGACCAGTTCGCTTTCCTTCATTGGAGGATCAACTCGAGCGGCCTGTTCTCTCCACCAAAAACCATATTCTCTGAAACCTTTCCCGGCTTCTTCTCAATTTTGGTCAGTGATAATCGGTTCAGAGCGATCTCTAAGTTGTACTGAAAATGACTTGCAAATGCCTGGGCCAAATCATCCCAAATGTACCATCGAGCATGATCTTGTTGTGTGTACCACTCCAAAGCAGCACTACTGAGACTTTGACTAAAGTATTCCATTAATAACTCATCCCTTTCTCCAGCGCCTCTCATCTTGCTACGAAATCCCCGTAGATATGCTACTGGTCACCATGTCCATCATACAGATCAAACTTTGGTAACTTGAATCCCGCAAGCAATTGGACGCCAGGAAACAAGCACAAGTTCCAAGCTTTTCACCTTTCGTATCATTTCTTCTTGCTCAGGGTTTTTATAAGGCTTCTCTTCTTCAGCTGAGATATTAAGAAGGGGAGTGTAAGGATATGGTTCTGGTGGTTTGAAGGTGGGTTCCAGTATGTAGTAGTGGGTTTCCTGAGTTTGAAACAGGGGTTCACTAGAAGATCTCTGTAATGTGATGGGTGGAGGAGCCACAAACACGGGAGTGGTTAGAGGTAGAGGGCATGGGATTTTCTTGGGTGGGGGAGGTGGTGGTGTTTCGGAAGTAGTTGCGTAGTATTGCTGGTAAGCAGGGTAGGCCGGAGAGGAATTAGCTGTAGGAGGATCTTGTGGCTGAGCTAATGGTGGGATGTAGGTAGGGTTAGCAGGGTAAGTTGGTAGTGGGTGTCCCTTTGCCCAAGCCTGGTACATTTCGGCAATCTATTGCTTCAACTTATACATTTCCTCTTTCATGGCGTTGACATCCACAACTTCTTCCTCCCTAGATGGGTCGACGATGGTTGCTTCTAACTCTTGGTTAACCATTTTTGACTTATCTTTAGAGCGGGTGTTGTATGGGTGGGTTGCCAGAATGCCAGTCAACTGAACCACTTGCCTGGACTCATCATCACCAACAATGTTGTTAGCGGTTAGGGCATTAATCAAATAGATAACCGCACATTTGGGACATGGATGCAATTTTGTTCGACCGCTTGCGTCATTCTGGCCTTGACTGTCACATCTTTCTTTTATCCTTGCCTTGTTTCTTTTGTTTCTTTGTTGTAGATTTTTCTTTCTCTTTTTTTTTCTTTTTCTATTCCATTTTTTTTATTGTTCCGCTATTTTTAATTAAGTTTTTTATTCTTACTGTATTTTCCTTTTTCATATGGCTATGGTCGGACCCTATAGGGATTGCCTACGCATTGTGCCCATGCCTGAATCAGATCAAATGTAATAAATGTAAAATAGAAACAAAATGTTTTTTTGAAATTTTTTCAATTTTACTAATAGCAAGAATTTCAAATAAAAGGACTCAAAACTGACACATGAAGATAACTAACAGACTCTAAATGATAAAACGGGCTATAAACTCCATCAACAACTATTCTACTTCAAAATGAAAATGCAGACTGACTTGAAATGAAAATACAGACTCAAATAACTGATACACTCTATTAAAAATGAAATACAGACTCTAATGACAATCATGAATACATCAAAGCTCCTATTGCCCAGGGGACATCGTTCGGTCTCGCCGCGAGCCTATGTGCAAGTTCCCCTTGGAGTCTGTCCAGGTCACTCATTATCTGTTTCACAAATAGCATCACTGAGGCAAAGGAAGTAGTCTGAGTCATATTCTCGCACATTTGGCATTTTCTGGTGATGTGGTGAATAATAGCTAGGATTCTTTCTCTAATTATGCCTTTTTCCTGAAGCAATCTCCCCATCTGTTCAGCCCTAGCCTCCAAAGTTTGATGATTTCTCTCCTGGAGTTGTTGCAGATCCATTTCTAATTGTGCTAAAGCTGTATAGTAGTGTTCCCTTTCAACTTTGAACTCTTTTGCTTGTTTGCTAATTTTGTTTTCTGCGGTAATAACCTTTTTCCTCAATCTGGAGACCTCATTATCATGTTCTTCTCTCAACTGCCGAATCATGCGGGCTCGTTCTTCTATGTTTTTAGCCAACTGTCTTCGAACACCATCTAGTTCCTTTTCTGCTTTGTTGAGGTCGAAAATGTAGTCATTTACTTTTTGCCTTAAATTGTCTATAAGCTTTGCATCTTTGGCATTCCTAACAGGTTTTCCGCCGCTATCTTCATTTTCTGGATTTGGGCTCGTAAGGCTTCATTTTCTTTGGCCAATTTCTTTTTCTCACCCTCATCAGCCGCAACTTGCACATTGTTTACAAACTTAAGATCTTGGACTTGTTTTTCCAGCTCGCTTATTTTTTCCCTGTACTCGTTCTCTTTGGCTAGCCAAGCCCATTGTTCTCTTGACGATTCGGCAAAATCCTGGATGTGAGGTCTTTTAGCTGGCCTTTCATGCTCACATTCTCTTCTATACCAAGCAGAGTACTCGGGCGACACTTCGCCTTTGGCCCCATCCTTTATGCAAGTATCTGACTTTAAGTATTGGCATTCATTCCAAATCTGGCGGACTTTTGTTTCAGGGAATTGTCCATCAGGACTAATCTCAACTACCTGAGTACTAAGATCACCGTCCTTCGGCACTATCTGGTATCTTCCGAGCTGCCTTAAAACCCGATATGAAGCATAGGGCTTAATGCTTTTGATACCCATCAAGAGAAATGTGGCCTTGCTGCTGGCCTGTATATGATTTCATTAACAGGCAGCCATCCAAGCGTCCATTCTATTTGACTAGCAGTGAGGGACCGAAAATATGATGTCCAACCCGTGAATCCTTCCGACAAATTGACCCCTTTAATCCTCGTGTAGAACTCTTCTATGCATGTTTTCTCTGGAGACCCATAGCTAAAAAATGAGGACGATGACATAGGTGCTCGGTCATCCACATTTGCAGCAGTAGATTGCATCCCTCGAAGAAGTCTTTCCTGGCCTTACAAGTTGTAAGAGCGCGGAAGATGTCGGCTAATATCATAGGTGCAAGAGTGCTTTTGTCTTGAGTCATTAGAGTACTGACGACCCCCGCTATTTTTATGTCAATGTTTCCATCTTTCCTTGGAAATACCACAAGCCCCAGAAAAACCACCATGAAAGCGACACGCCTATGCTCCTCCCATTTTTGGCGGTTTCCATTACTACATATCTTGCTTTCCGGATTATTGAACCCTCCCATGTGGCCATATCTATGGTATATAAAGTGTGGGGTGCAAAAGCCATTTGCCAGATCTGCATTATGAATCGTCCTACGTATCTTCAGAGAGTCTAAAAATCTGTGCACGACTACAATTCTCGGGGCCACTAAGTATTTGTCTTTTAAAGGAACCTCATCTTTCCCGATGTACCCAGCCATTTCTTCTAGTGTTGGGGTAAGCTCAAAGTCTGAGAAATGGAACACATTATGTGCAGGGTCCCAACACGTCACTAGTGCTCTCATAATATCTCCCCGAGGCACAATTTCTAGCAAACCGGTAAGCCCTTTCAAATAATTTTTGACTTCATCTTGCCCTTCGCCTCCTAAATCATTCCACCACAGACGTAACTCCAAAGGGATCTTATTCATGATTGAGAAAGGTTCATTTTGAGTCGTGCTCATCCTGCACATTTATTAAGGTGATTTAATCACTTATTTTGACCTAAAAGCAAAAAATGAAATTTACCTTTCATTCAAATTCCTAATTTCAAAAGCAAACCCGATTTTGCAAATATGGCCTTTCGGCACTTCGGGTGAAGATTTTAAGGTTGTGCCCGCAAACCGTTTAAAATGACTTAGAGTGGCTGTTATTGTAAAAAGAGCCTTCCATCGTCCTTTTTTGGGACATTCGGCTTTTTTTCCAACAAGAATGGCGTCACCCGACTTATTAGATAAAAATTAAAATTTTGGTATTTTTGGATATTTTTGCAAAAGGGGTGGTTGGACCCGATGAGGGTTGCCGACGTATCTCACATACGGTGAGAATCAAACCGGCATAGTTCGGGAAAATTAACGAACTATTTTAAAACAAGACTCTTTTTCATTTTTATTTTTGGCATTTCAAAAGCAAATAACAAAACTTCTTTCAAAAGCAATACTCTTTTCATTTTCGTTTTTCATGGCTAGACAAACTATTTTCCTTTTCTATTTTTTTTTTTTTGAAAACAAGACAAAATAACGACTCTTTTTTCCTTTTTCATTTTCAACAAACAAATAAACAACCTATTTTCCCAAACTAAAATAAAGACTCTTTTCCTTTTTCTTTTTCTGCGAACAACTCCCAAAAATAAAGATTCTTTGTATATTTTTCATTTGCTTTTAGTAAAACAAAACTATTAGAAACAAAACATTTCCATTTTTTCATTTTTTTTTTTCAAAATTTTGGTAGAGTTTCGACAGCATTTGGGCATCGGTTTTTCTAAAACTAAACAATTAATTGTTTACACTGCTATCTCTCTTTTTCTCTTTTTCTCAATTTCACAAAAATTTCGATATTCAAAAGCCGGTCAGCATGCGGGCCCGAGACAAATAAATGCAACACGTAAAATGCATTATGATAGTCATTTCATATCCGATTACCTGTCCTAGACGGACCCAACCCCTGTGTTGAGCCCCCTAAGTCATATGCACGTGATGCAAATAAGCGCTCTTACTAGGGATCCGACATGAAGTCAAGTTATTCTATGTTCAAAACCTGGGTGTTTGTTCTAGACTGTGTACCCGAACAGACAACTCGAGTCAAGAAGGGGGCTACGTGTCGGGGACCCGCGGGATCATCCGGCTTAGTAACTTGTTCGGCCTATTTTTTATTTCAGGGTATTGACACTAACAGAATAGTGAGTCTCAACCAGTAAGCACATCCCCGGAGGTGAGAAGAGAAGGGTTTCGGCACAGTTTATTTGTACAATTCAAATAATATCAAAGAGGTAAATCATTTAGCACAGTAGGCATGGAACATGTAGGAAAATCAAATAACATCAAATACAACAATTATTTTAAGCTCGAATTCTTAAACCCTGAACCGAAGCTTTGGGTTTGCTATCCCCAAAAGATTCGCCAGAGCTGTCACACCTCCTTTTTCTTCTTACTACACCCCGTGAAGGGTATAATAAAAAGGAGTTTTTCCAATTAAAGGACAATCAAAACGGGATTCCTTTTTAAAAAATTCAGAGTCGCCACTTGGGAGATTAATGGTGTCCCAAGTCACCGGTTTGAATCCCGAATCGAGGAAAGGGTTTCTCTATATTACAATCGCGAACCAAAAATCCGAGTAAGGAATTCTGTTAACCCGGGAGAAGGGGATAGGCACTCCCGAGTTTCGTGGTTCTAGCACGGTCGCTCAGCTGCTATATTTGGCTAAAATCTGATTTTGATACATGTTTAAACCTATAGTGCAATTTTAATGTTATTTACCGCTTTTTGTCAATTATTAAGAAAGTGAACGTCATTTAAGAACGTGTTTTTGGACCACGTCGCATGAAATGCACCCGGATCCTCGACACATTCTCATTCAATGGTTTCGGATTTGGATTTGGGTTGCATAAAATGCACACCCGAGTTTAGAAATGTAATTTTATTAAAATCGCATCTAAAGAGACCAAACGTGTTGTTGTCTTTTGGGAAGGACGTAAAATTTGCTAAACGGCCCGTCCCGAATCTCTAAGTATTTTTAATTAAGTATTCAATGAGGGCCCCGCAATTTGTATTTAGTTTGGCGAGGCTCGTCTCATTTTTATTATTAAAAGGCCAACTTAAAGCAAATTAAAATTTTCTATTTATTATTTGTCTCTAAAAGGCCAATTAATTCACGAATATAAATTCGGGCCTCGAATTCAAGTCCGAATTCAAACAAAAGGGAAAAATCTTTTAGCTTGAACCCTCTACCTAATTCAAAATCTATTTTTATATTTATGATTTAATTCCCTATATGCTTAATAAAATTTAATATGATTTTTAATATCTGGGCCTGGAATCTTTGGCCCAGGTATACGAACATTATTGTATTGCCCAAAGTAACACAAACCCAAAAACTTAATCACAGGGCCAACTAATTCTGCTGGGCCTGCGTCATTGAGCCCAGTAGTTCAAACATGTATTGAATAATCAGTAGATGGGCCTAGTACTAATTTTGCCATGCTGAAGTATTTCTTCAGGGACCAAACAGTCCAGGCCTTGAAAATTCCAACTAAAATTAGAATTTTAATTTTTGATTGAACACAAATATGGCATCTAATATTAGGTTTCACAACAATAAGATTGATTAGCAACTCTATTATGCAACTCAACATAGGATATTACTCATTTGATTCCAATTTCAGGCTCAGGTTGTTTTATTTATTACTGGTGCGTTCCTAAATGTTCCTAAAGGTGAAAGTTCAACTAGAAACATGATTTTTATAAACACAAAACAAACTAATTATGTCCAGCTTAATTCAAACTAACTTTGTTAAATCAGCATTCAAATAATCCGTGATTTTAAAACAATTAAACTACTGAACTTGCTACTGGAGAACTTTTATCCTGCTGGACTCAAACCAAGGTCCATATATGAAACCTCGAACTCATTTTCATGCTTCAAACTAATTTCTGATTTCAAAAGTTAAACTACACGATCAAAACTATACTATATCAAAATGAATGGCTATCATTAATCTATTAGACTGAACAGTCCACAGTCCGTCTCATTTATACAATATAAGCACGAATTAGAAATAAATCTATACAAATACACATCAGCTACTACTATTCAATACATCAGAATCAATCAGAACACATGAAGCTCATAGATCAACTCCAAATAGTAGATTTATCTCATTTCATAGACTTGAAGGCTAAGCACATGTACCTGGAAGTGAAAAATCAATAAGAGAAGAAGAGTATCAGCTACAGCAATGCAACAGCGGCAGTTTCAGCAAATCAACAGAGAATAATAACACAGCAACAGTGACAATATAGGGCCAACACAACTTCAAAAATACCCAGGAATGGATTGAAGATTTTACAGCATCAATTTTAACCCAAAACAGACTCAACTGAACCCAAGTATACTTCAGAAAAGCTTTAGCCACTAGAAGAGAGGAGAATCAATGTCTAGAAATCAAAATTAATCCAGAAAATCAATGTAACAGTGCTGTTTTTTAATTTTCTAAAGGTTTTATATTGTTTTAGGATTTTTTGGATGTTTGAATTTCAAATCTAGATCTGAAATTAGAGAGATCTTTTTTTGGAGGGGAATTTTTTGAAGGAAAAAAAAAAGACTTCCACAACAAGGCATGATCTACTGCCTTTTATAGGCAAAAGTTGACGGTTTTTCAGATTTCTTTCTTTACAAATTAGTCCTTCTTTTTATTTCTTTTTAACCCTCTATTTTTCTAACTTGACATTCAAGTAACTACCTAAAAATTACTAAAAGTCTACTTGTACCCCCATCTAGAGGGTCCTAGAATGTTCTTTTGCCTATACAACGCCTATACTACCCTTGCCTTTGTTTTGAATTTAGCAATTCTAATAAAACTACCCTTTTTCATACCTAAACTACACCTGAAACCCTCTTGAAATTACTAACCCACCCAAACCCCTTTATTAGAGTTAAAAACTAACTGTAATTATCCCTATCAACTATAACCAATCCATAAACCTAATTAAAATGAATAAAGCTAAGCTTAAGACTAATAAAAGTATTAATTCAATTACTGAAATAATAAAAAAATTGAAATTAATTAAAAAATCATATATGAGCTAAAATCAGAACAAAATTAAAACTAACAAAATCAGAAAATAAGAAATTAAACTAAATTCTATTTTTTTTTACTAAAACAGGCATGCAATGAAATATCAACAATTAACAAACCCTAATATGTCAATCTAACTTTAATAGAACGAATCAAAATCTTAAACGATCACACAGCAAATAAAAACCCTAATTAAACTAACAACTAATTAATTGAACTAAAACATTGAACATCTAAACGAAGATTTAACTCAGCACTAACAAACAAACAAACAATGGAAATTAACCTAAGAATTAAACTAAACATTTAACATCTAATAGTAATAACCCAAAAATAGATTAATACTTAAACTAGACTAGCAATTATTAAAACAAATTTTTTGTTTATTCAGTACAAGCAAACAGAAGAGAATTACACAAAAAGAAAAAGAAAACTCACTGTTATGATCCAAAATTTTTTGTCTTTTGATTTAAAAATCTGGATACTTCTAGTGATATTGGACCGCCATTGACACCTATTTTAGCATGAGGGAGGCGAGGAGGTCACGTGGTATGAATTTGGAGTCGAATGGATAGACTTGTATCTTGACAGGAAATTTTGATTTGATTTTCGAAGCGTTTGAGTGATATTTGAAAGCCAATGATTGCAGATTTGGCATGGAGGGATGGAGGAGACTCAAGGGTGTGTTTTTGATGAAGTTTGGAGGTGGCACTACCGTGCACGGTGGTAGCGGTGCCTAGGATTTGTAAGATTTGGGGTGTTTGGTAAAGATTTGGAGAAAATCAGTGGTGGATATACAACGGGGAGGAGAAGGAAAAGATATGGTAAAATTTTGGGCGTGATTGGATGTTGGCCACCGGCGGTGGCGATTTCCGGCCGGCGGTGCTAGGGTGGAGGAGGGTGGTGGTAACGACGACGTTACAGGGAACGGGGTGAGGGTACGAGGAAAGAATGAAATGTTTTTTAGGGTTTAATAAATTTAGGATAGTTTTATTTAGAGTGAAAAATCAACAGGGACCGTTGGATTAAAACAGATGAGCAGCCAAGATTTAATCACTTACAGGGAAACGACGTCGTTTGGGATTTTAGGAAGTTGGACCGGATCAATGCTAATTTGGTCCTAGAACGGGTTAAGAGAGAGTTAATTCCCTTTAGGCTAGGGTATGGGTTACTTGGGCTTGGTCTGGTGTAGGTTTGTTCAATTTGAAATGACCCCAATTTTTCTTATTAAGATCATCCCTTTTTTTAATTATTTTTCCTTTTAATTTTGTTTTTCTTTCATTTTGTATTCTTTTTTTTCTGATTTTATAAAATGCTAAAATAACCATCACAATCAAATTGCATTTAGATTTTCTAGTTTATTCCTAATTAAAAGAAATATGAAAACTAATACCAGTTTGAACTAAAATGCAAAACGGACTATTTTTGGTATTTTCTTTACATTTTATTCTAAAATAAATTAATACTAAAATATAAAATTAAATCCTAAATGAAAATGCATATTTTTTATATTTTATATGAATTATCATGCACAAATAAAAATGCAACCAATTAACACAAAAATTCAACAAAATTCACAAAAATTGTAAAATAATAAAGAAATCATTTTATTTAAAATTTTGGGAATAATTTGCTTCGAGAAAAAATCATGTGCTCACAGTATTATGAACAGTGGCATTGTGAATTATTGTGAACAAATGATGAATAGCGTAAAATGCCCCAAACTAAAGGTTATGGATACATGATTTGAAAATTGTATGACTCTTTATTTTGGTTAATGTTGTGATCGCTTAAAGCTTTTGAGTTATACTCGTGATTTTCTTATTTTTGTATGAAAGTTCTTTCTAACTAGATGGTGTTTAGTTATACATACTAGTGCTACTCGATATCACTAACGTCTCTTTAGCCGGGGGCGCTACATTTTTTTTAGGAATGTGGATGGCTCTATAGTGAACGATGCCGATAGTGCATAGTGGAGTGTCCTCATCTCGAAGACTTGATGAGCCCCTTTTTCCTTCAAGGTGTTATGTTATACATCTATTGTTATAGATATCCACTTTGAAGTATAGCCGAGGCCTTGTTGCCGGCATTTCTATATTATTCTTCAGTTGTATTTAGAGGCTCCGTAGATAGGCTGTGGGTGGAGCTTGATAATGGGGAATTGAATTAGGAATATTGATATATTTTCAGAATTTGATTAATGGAGTCCATATCCAATTTTATTCATGAATTAGTATGGGTAGAATGAAACTTAACAGGCTTGCTCAGTAGGGTTTACTTGGTTGAGCACCGGTCGCACTCTTCGGATTTTGGGGCGTGACAATTGGTCTGTTCAGTTTTATGTTGTGATGATGCATTAGGTGGTGAAGAACTAGGTGTTCCAGAAGGTGAAGGACTAGCTACATGCATAGGTAAGATAGAAACAGATGTGCTGTCTACACTCCTTTGATCATTCAAGACTTCAGAAGTCTGTGTGATATTTGTATTCTCAGGGGGGTGTTCACTTAGAGATTCAATGAAGGTAATTGGATAAGTAACATGTGATTTTGAATATTTGTTCATACTAACACTAAAAGGAAAAATGGAGTCATTAAACACCACATCTCTGGAAACATGAATTTTTCTATTGGCTAGACTTAGAACTCTGTACCCCTTTGTGTTGAAAGGATATCCAACAAAGACAATAGGTGTTGTTCTGGGATTGAACTTGTCCCTATGTGGCATTGGTACAATAGGATAACATAGGCAACTAAAGCTCTTAAGGTGGGAATACTTTGGCTTTTTCCATATAGTAATTCATATGGTGTCTTATTGCTGATAGAATTGGATGGCAATCTGTTTTATTATATAAGTGGTACAAAGGATACATTCACCCCAATATCTTTGAGGCAGGTTGGATTGAAAAAGGAGAGCTCTGGCTGTTTCAAGGAGGTATTTATGTTTTTTCTCCACTACACCATTCTGTTGTGATGTGTAGGGAAGAGTTCTTTGATGAATGATCCCTTTATATTATAACAACATGGTTTCTTCTCTACTTCTAAACTCTAGTCCATTATCTGTCTTTATGGACTTGATGGTTACACCAAACTGGTTTTCCAGTAGATTCATGAAACTTTTTAGTATCTCAATGGCATTACTTTTACTGTATAAGAGGTGAATCCAAGTGGACCTGCTATAATCATCCACTACGGTGATAAAATATTTATGTTTATCGTGTGTAGGAACAAGATATGGACCCCACAGATCAACATGTAAAAGTTTAAAGATTTTGTTGGTTGTGCTGGTTTTCTGAAGTAATGGTAGTCTTTCTTGTGTAGCCATTGGACAAATGGTGTAGTTGAAAGGTTGTTTGGGGGAGAAGTTAGCAGGTATGGAGGTAATCTTCTTCATTTTAACAAAGGGGACATGTTTAAGTCTATTATATCACAACACATTCACATTATTTTCAGCCCAAGAATGAGAGAATATGCTAAGTAATTCAGAAGATGGACTTGTAAAAGAAGTTTGTTCTTTAGCACTTGCACATGAATTACTTACAATTGGAAAGGATACACACTTATTGGTATGAACTGGTATATCTACAGTAGAATAAGAGGGACAGTGTGTGTTACAAATGCAACAAGTAGAAATGGTAGGTAGTATGTGATTGTCCTTTTCTGCAGGTCTTGCATTGTTCTTCTTCAAACAACTTGGGCATAGGATGTATAGCCCTTCTCTCACTCTACCAATCACCAGAGGCCTCTTCATTGAAGGGGCTTACAATATACAGCAAAGTTTGAAAAAGGCAATAAGACAGTTGAGATAAGAGGTTAAAGAGTGAACTGAGATTAAATTGTATCTAAATGTGGGAACATACATCACTTTATCTAGAGTGATCTTATATGTGAGAATCACACTACCAATTTCTGTCACCTTTACTTTGTAGCCATTTGTAAGTATGACTAATAGGGGATAAGGTAAGTTTGTTATGTTGGTTAATAAGGATCTGTTGAAGGTCATGTTGTTTGATGCCCCTGAATCTATAATCCATAAATCAACTTTGTTCTTGAAACATTCACATGAGAGTTTACCAAAGTCAATTGGGGGAAGAGGATTCATCATCAATATGCTGCCTCGAACAACAGTGTATGTCTCATTCAATCCCATAAGGAATTGTACGAGTCTCCTATCATGTTCAGCCTTATGCATACTTTCCTTAGCTCCACATGAACAATTGCAAGTGTAATGAGATTTGGCAATCAAGGTATTAAGTTCCTCCCATAAATTTTTTATTTTTGTGTAATAACTAGTTCAAGGGATCCTTGAGATAGATCGTTGATATCCTTTTGAATTTGGTACAACTTTGTCCCATTTGTTTGGTCATACCAATCCTCAAGTTATCTCCACAATTCGAATGAATCAGCTACATATTCAATACTATCTGTAACTTTCTTGGTCAAAGAGTTCAGGATTCATGATGTGACCATATTATCACACCTTTCCATAGGCGAAATTTTGATGAATCTAGATCTGGTCTTTTGCACTCTCCGTTTATAAATCCCAATATATTCTTCACAGATAATGCTTGCATCACACCTTTTTTCCATGATCGATAACTAAAACCATTAAATAGAGCAGGAACTAAAGCTACCCCAGGATTATCGGATGCATATATAAAGGTCTACTAGTATCAACACCTGACTGGTTGAGAGACTCATTCACAGTTAGTGTTGATTGATTATCATTCTCACCAGTAGTCATATTTGTGATCTACGGAATTTCTAAGGGACTTGATGATTAGAAAATATAGTGATTAGTGTGAGCACGTGATTTTTGCCCTAAGCAAATTATTCCCAAAATTTGAGCAAAATGATTTTTAAATAATTTTGTGGCATTTTATGTTAATTGTTTGCATAAAAATAATTCATAAAAAAATATACAAAATAGGTAGAAATACCAGTATTTTATTTTTACAATTTTTGTGATTTTGGAAACAAATTAAAGAAAATCAAAATAGCATTTATTTGTTCTTAATTGGAAAATACTATAATAAATAGAAATTAATTACTTTTTAAAATTAGTAAAAAAAAATCAGAAAAAGTAGAAGAAAGAAAATACAAGAAAAAGAAAATAAAATACAAAAATGTAGAAAGGAAATAAATACAAAATACCAAAAATACAAAGGAGAAGTATAATACAAAAATGCAATACAAAAATTTGGGCTAATACAAATTAATAGCCCAATTGGATAAACACCCGCCCAGGCCCAAATGAGTCATACCCGGTCTGCCCCAGGCCATGCCAAAATGACCTCATTTTAAGGTAATAGATCTGGACCGTTCAAATAATAAGATCAAGCGGTCAGAAATGCTGGCCATCTAATAAGTCAAACGATGTCGTGTAATCAATCCAATGGCCAGGATTTAATTGCCATTTAAATGGAACGGTGTCGTACAGAGGCTAAATGAATCTGGGTCGTTGGTTCATTAGATCCAACGGTCTCAGATCATTAAGGGGTTTTTAAATATACAAAATGTTACACCCCTAAAATATTTCCACCTTCGTCTTCATTTACAAACCCTAGCCGCCCTAAGTTCTCTCTCAAACACCCGCCGGAAACCTACCGGCGGGAAACACCACCTTCTCTGATGAAGTCACCATTAACATCGTCTAACCGTCTCTATATACTCTTTCACCCCACCTAACCAGTGACTTCGAAAACCCCTAGAAACCTTCCAATATTTCAAAAGGTGTCGTCGGAACCCTACTCCGGCGAACACGACTTTTGATTCAGAACCCACCATTAACACCATAGAACCTCCTTTGTCTCCTCTTTCACCCCCTTTGAACCTTTTTCTTCGAATGAACCCAGAAATCTTCGAATATGTCAAAAGGTGTCGCCGGAACCCTACTCTGGCGAACACTTTTGTTCCAAAACCACTCTGGACATCCCTAGGACACCTAGCCTTATATTTCAAGAATCTTTTCACTAAAAAAATATTCAACGGTCTGCCTGAGGATAAAAACCCCAAGAAATGACATCCAGAGTTTCAAAAGTTCCGGAATGTCAAGAAAAATGAAGAAAAGGAAAGCACAGAAGAAAGAAAGAAAGAAAAGAAAATAAAAGAAGAAAAAGTAAAGCTAAGTATCTAAATCCCTTTTTTTCTTGTTGATTTACTTGTGCTTATGATTGCATGACTACGATTTCCCTTCTGTGAATAGTTCTTGATAAAAATCGTAGGTTTTAATTGCTGTTCCTATTGTTATACTTAGATTTTAGGGTTTTAATTGTTAAAACCTGATTAGTAGCAATGTTTTCTGTTAATTAGATTCTATATCTGTTTAATTGCTCTTCTGAATCTCATTAACTGATTACTTGATTCTGATTTGGGTTTTATCTGTTAAAATTGACGAGTATTTGGTTAATTTTTGTGGATTAATTAAGATTTTCGGCTTTGATTTTTGGGTTTATGATTAATATGGGGGTTACAAAGTGAGTAAGATAAAATGAAGGGTTAAAATGGGGAATGTCAATCGGCACAGTGTAATAATCCTAAGGGGGTAGGGGTATATTTGAGAATACGGTTTGGTTTATGTGTAAATATATGAAGGGTGAAGGGTATTACGGGCACAACAAAAGGGCAATTGGGTAAAAGTTGAATGTAAGCGACGGCAGGGTAGACATTTAAGGGTTCAGGAATATGGTAGATGCCACTAGAACCTTCTAGAAGGGGTTCTAGTGCAATTTTTAACAAAGTAGGTGTAGTTATTTGTTAAACGAATCATAAGAAGGGGGGTTAAAACTGAGAATATTAAATTCGAATTTTCCTCCTCATTTGTTCTATAAATAGGCCTCACTTGGCCTCCTTGAAAAGAAAGTATTTTTTTTTTTTAAGTTCTGGAAATCTGAAAACACTTCCATATTTCTGCAATTTCGAATTTCATAGTTTCCATCCTTAGAAAAATTCTCAAAATTCTACAATATTACTGCTCCATTAATTCCGACTCAATTTCAAGCTGTAATTCTTCTGTATTTGGCGTTTTATCTGTTGATTTGTGCTATACGTGGTCTGGATTTGGGTGCTGAAGCTGTGGTTAACAATTGCTGTGTTGCTGTGATTATTGATCCCTGTTTCATCCTAGTTTCTCATTGATTTTCATCCTATTCCCAGGTACATTTCTATTACTTGAGGATGTAATCACAAGTTGAAGAAATGAAGTTGTTCGACTGATTTTATTAGTTTACTGTATTTCTATTTTTATCAATATAGAATTAGCTAAATACATTTGTATTCATTAGGAGTAATTAACATGTGTAACTGGACTGTATGGACTTGGACTATTGAATTTTACAGTAGCTTAGTTTAA
>MU722574.1:6777-23782 GCA_026770625.1 Nicotiana glauca
GGGGGGGGGGGGGGGGGGGGGGGGGGGGGTGGCATTTGATGCCCTTGGAGCAGATGTCCTGCCCTTTGCAAATGCTTTTCCAAATGTAGGAGGATATATTCGTAGAGGAACTATTGCAATAGTAAGAGATGATAAGCTTTGCCCATGGAATTAGTGCATTTGTGAGAAGTCTCCAACTTAAGCTAGCTAGAGTACATAGATTTTTATTAAGAGCATTGTGGATGCCTAATCCACCATGTTTTTTGGGTTGGCATATGGTGGGCAAGTTCACCATGTAAATTTTCCTTTTCTCTATTGTGCTACCCCATATGAAGTCCCTTTAGACTTTATCAATATCTTTTAGGGTTTTCCTGGGGAGGAGGGTTTATTGTTTGTAATGATTTGTGATGGAATTATGGCATGATGCTGCAAGGGTTGTTCTTACTGCCAAATTAAAGAATTTCATTTTCCACGAGGCAAGTTTAGTTCTCATCTTATCAATTAGGAATTGATAGTCCCTAGGTTTTGGGATATGATGTAAGATAGGGAAACCTAGGTATGTGCCAAAACTATTACTTTTCTTAATTCCTAACATAGTGGTAATGTCTATGATAATAGTATGGTTGCAATTTTTTGAGAAAAGTAATTTTGACTTTGTAATGTTGATACTTTGACC
Organism: Nicotiana glauca; assembly: GCA_026770625.1. Classification (NCBI taxonomy): domain Eukaryota; kingdom Viridiplantae; phylum Streptophyta; class Magnoliopsida; order Solanales; family Solanaceae; genus Nicotiana; species Nicotiana glauca. Next base: position 7,433 of record MU722574.1, read on the forward strand.
TGATAGAGAGCAAAATTACTCAAGGACATTTTTAATAGCTTGACAAGATTTAAAATTAGCTCTTGCCATTAGTGTAAGGTCGTCAGGAAATAATAAATGGGAGATTTTTGGACATTTATAACCTAAAGATATATGGTTCCAATTCTTGATGTCCACTTGATGTTCTATATATCTAGTGAGTATTTCTAGACAGAGGATAAAGATATAGGGGGAGATGGGGTATCCTTGTCTAATACCTCTACTTGGTTGAAAGTAATTTGTAACAGATCCGTTGACTAAGATTGCTATTTTACTGGTAGAAATGCAATTCAGCAATAATTTTGAGAATTTTGGAGGAAATTAAAGTGATCCAGGATGTGGTGAACAAAAGACCATTCTAAACGATTAAAAGCCTTTTCTAAGTCAATTTTAAGAATTATATGTCCCTTCTTGCCTTTCAGTTTGTTAAACTTAGAAATCATTTCCTGGATGATAATAGCATTATCAAACGCTCTTCTATTTTTCATGAAGCTAGCCTGATATGGGCTGATCAATTAATCTAGGAAAGGTTTAAGATGGTTGGCTAGAATCTTGGTGATTAGTTTGTAGATAGTATTGCATAAGCCAATGTGTCTGAAAATTTTAATATTGTTGGAATTATGGACATTGGGAATGAGGCAGAGAAAAGCTTTGTTAATTTCTGGGGGGATTTCCTGATTGTTAAAAATGTTATGACAAAGATTACTAACTGAATGCCCTATGTGATACCAATTTTTTTTGAAAAAAGAAGGGGTGTAAACCATCTGGACCAGGAGACTTAAAAGGTTTGAATGAGAAGACGGCTCTTTTAATCTCATTATCTAGAAGGGGGTATCCAGATTGTATAGGTTAATCTTATTACATCTGGTTTAGGGATTTAGGGGGTTTTCCCAGATAGAATGAGAGTGATAAGAAGTAAATGTAGAGGTAAAGTAATTTTGCACATGAAACATAATTTGGCTATGATCATTTATCTAATTACCTGCCTCATCTTTGAAATAATTAATTTTATTTCTTATTTTCCTATTAGTGGCTGAGACATGGAAGAATTTTGTATTTGAGTCTCCATCATTAAGCCACATGATCCTAGACCTAAGTTTCCAGTAATCTTCATCTATTTTTAAAATATCATTGAACTCATTTTGAAGGTCTAATTCTAATTTTCTAAGGAAAGAGCTGGTAGCATAGCTATTAGAAAATTGGATGCCTTGGAGTCTAGCTAACAATTTTCTCTTCCTTCCCGTGATATTGCCAAAGGTATTGTCTTTCCAGGTTTTTATCTTATCAATAAAATTGAGGCTAGCTTTAAAATAATCACTATCATTCCAATTATTTTTAACAATTGTCTGAAACTCCGGATGTTTACACCAAAAGGTTTCTAGTCTAAAAGGAACCTTATGGGGAGACCTATTCCTTGGAATCAATTATATAAGGATAGGATTGTGGTCAGAGTGGGTTCTAGGCAAGTGAACAATAGAGCTTTTAGCAAAGAGTTCAATCCATTCCTCATTTCCGAAGACTTTATCAAGTCTTTCTAAAATAAGACCCATCTTGTTACGTCTATTATTTGTCCAAGTATATTTTCTCCCTTTGAAGCCTAGATCAACCAAGTTACACATGTTGATTTTGGACCAAATGTATCTAGCTCTACTATCCTTAATAGGTTTGCCACCAAATTTCTCACTAGTGGCTAAAATGTCAATAAAGTCACCACCTACTAACCAAGGCACTTTATAAGAATTGCTAATACTTTCTAGGTGATCCCACATAATATTTCTATTATGAATACAAGTACTAGCATATATGGAAGTAAAAAGCCAGGGTTTACGTATAGGAATTACCTCTATGGTTGCATGGATCTCTTAACCCTTACGAATAACATTTTGAACGTTGATTATGTCATCCTTCCATATCATTACCATACCACTAGACTTCCCCTCCGATGAAACTTCAATCATCTCAGTGAACCCAAACTCATTAAACATGGTTGCTGTAACGACCTGACCAGTCGTTTTGAGCTCTAGCGCATCATTCAGCAGTTTGAGGCCATGAACAACTTCATTTCAGGTATTACGACTTGTACGCATGGTCGGAATTGAATTTCAGGAAGTTCAGAGCTGATTTGGGAAGAGAATTCTCATTCCAGAAGCTTAAAGTTGAAAGAATTAACTAGGATTGGAATTTTGAGTAAATGACCTCGAAATCGGGATTTGAAGGTTCCAGCAGGTTCGTATGATAATTTAAGACTTGGACGCATGCTCGGATTGGGTTTTGGATGAGCCGGGAGTGTTTTGGTGCCTATTGTGGAAAGTAGCATTTTGAAAGAAATTTCATAAGTTTGGGTTGAAGTGAATTTCAGTGATATCGATGTCCGTTTAGGATTCTGAGTCTGGGAGCAGCTCCGTATGGTGATTCTGGAGTTGGGAGCGCAATCGGAAGTAAATTCAGAGGTTCGTAGGTCATGTTGGAGCCATTTAGCTAAAGATAGAAATTTGAAGGTTTTTAGAAGTTTGACCGGAAGTTGACTTTTTGATATCGGGGTCGGAATCCTATTCCGAAAGTTGGAGTAGTTTTATAATATCGAATATGACTTGTATGCAAAATTTAAGGTCAATCGGATGTGATTTGATAGGTTTCGGTATCGAATATGGAAGTTTGAAATTCTAAAGTTCATTAAGCTTGGATTGGGGTGTAATTCATGGTTTTAGCATTGTTTGATATAATCTGAGGCCTCGAACAAGTCCGTAATGTGTTTTGATATTGGTTGGTAGGTTTGGTTGAGGTCCAGGGGGCCTCGGGCGCGTTTCGGATGCTCAACGGATCGATTTTCACCTTGTAAGGATTGCTGGTTTTCTGGTATAAGTGCAGCAGCTTTTTACTCTATGCGATCGCGTGAGAGGGTTTGCGATCGCATAGAGCAAGAGTGAGGGAGCTGGAATTTGGCATATGCGATCGCAGGAAGTGCAATGCGGTCGCGAAGGAGGAGGGCTGGGGCTTATGCGATCACAGGTTTGGTGATGCGATCACACAGTGTGAGTTTGGAGGCTGTGATGCGTTTGGCCCGTGCGAATGCGGGAGCTTGCATGCGATCGCATGGAATGTTTTTGGGAGGCAGCATAGTTGGCCTATGCAATCGCGGAGCATTGTTTGCGATCGCATAGGAGGGTCGCCTGGGCAGTGTTCTTTTAAAAATCGGATTTTTGCTCATTTCACTTCATTTTCTTCCATGGGACCGATTTTGGAGCAACTTGGGAGTGTCATTTTCATCACCAAGCATGATGTAAGTAATTTCTACTGGTTTTGAGTTAAATACAAAGTTTATATATGGATTTAGACATTGAAATTAGTATAAATTGTGGGCTTTGATGGAAAACATAGAAATTGACCCCGATTTTGGATATGGAATCGAGAGTAAATTATATATTTGAGTTTGTGAGGTTATGGGTAAACTTATTCTTCAAAAATTTTAGAAATCCGGGCACGTGGGCCCAAGGGAATTTTTGTCAACTTTTCGATTGGGGTTAGAAATTGTTATAAATTGGATTTTAATGAGTACCTTAGCTTATGTTAATGGATTTACATAATTATTGACTAGTTTTGGAGCGTTGTGCATCGATTCGAGTCTTCGGAAGGGCGTGGAATGCCGGTTATGGACCTTTGGAGCAAGGCGAGTCTCCTTTCTAACCTTGTAAGAGGGAATTATCCCCATAGGTGAAATAATTGATTATGTGCTCCTATTTGTGGGGGCTACGTATGCACGAGGTGACGAGAGTCCATGCGTAGCTGCTATTATGCTACTGTATGGGTAGTTAGGACCCAAAAGCATGCTGTACTTGGATTATTTACGTAATTATTGATAGCTTGAATTTCTCAAATCACATTGAATTAGTAAACGAATTTCTAAACAGATAAAACTTCATTTTCTAAATGATTAAAAGAGGATTGACTTTCTTTGGATAATTCCTCCGTTTGGACTCTTGATTGACTGTCTATGTGTGTTTTAAATTTTGGGAGCAGACCGAACGCTTCGGCAGATTTAATAGATGCATCTATGGTTCGTGGTGTTCGACCATCGGCAGTGCACAATTTACATTCCTGTTGGAGCGGGCCGTCGACCTCGGCATGATTTATGCATGCTTGTATTGCTGCCTTGAACTTATTAGAGTTGTTATTGCCTTTTTATGGCTTGAGAATATTTGGACAAATAATGACAAGAAATTTCAGAAATTTCCTATAAAAGAAATAATTCTTTACTTGTTTTTCCTCTATTGGATTAAAAATCATGTTTATAGAAATCCACGATTTAAGTATTATTGACATAATTATTGGGCCACTAGTAAGTGTCGAAGTCGACCATCTCGTCTCTACTTCTTTGAGATTAGACAGGATACTCATTGAGTACACGTTGTTTTCATACTCATACTACACTTCTGTGCATTTTTGTTGCACAGGTATATGTAACTCGAGTGGCCTACTGGGCGTCGCAGCACGGATGATTCGGGGACTAGGTGAGCTGCATTATTCGAGGCAACCCGTAGCTAGTGAAGTCCCTTCCAGTAAATTGTATTTACTTTCTGTCCACTGTATTCCGAACGGATGTTGTATTGTATTATTTCTTAGAAATTGCTCATGCACCTGTGACAACAGGTTCTGGGATGGCTTGAAATATTTTGTATTAATTGCCTATTATATAATTTGAATTGAAGCAGTTGTCTCTTTAGTTACGAAATTAGAAGGAAAAATATGAGTTTTAAAAATTGTCTAAATTGGAATCCAATTAAGTAATTTGGTTGGCTTGCCTGACAACGGTGTCCGGCGCCACCACGACTCTTAGTAGATTTTGGGTCGTGACAACATGGTATCAGAGAACTAGGTTCCTTGGGTCTCACGAGTCATGAGCAAGTTTAGTAGAGTCTCGCGGATCGGTACGGAGACGTCTGTACTTATCCTTGGGAGGCTACAGGGCTGTTAGGAGTACTTCACTTCTTGATTCCTCGTCATGCGATTTGATTCCTTGAGGCTTAGGGCCTTGTTTCCTTCCTACTCAATCTTATGCGACGCGAATCGCTTGTTATAAATCAAGAATTGAAGGATTATAATTGTACTACGAACATGGTGCGGGGTGTTTCTCCCTGCGAGGTTGTGTAAGCTATTATCGTCACCTTGTGGAAGGATATTTTATTGTTTCAGCTCAGTAGCGGTACTTCTAAGAGATCTGAGGTTAGGCACAAGTTGCTATGATGCTTATGAACAATTGTTCTGCGGTATTATTATGATGGTAGGATTTTTGCCTATATATCGAGGCAGTGAATGACTTGAAGGGAGGTTTACTTAGTGCATGATCTAGAGATTCGGTATTTTATTCCCGGTAGGGAAAAGGCAATTGGGCAGAGAATGTCAGGTTTGGGTTGACAAGGTATCGAGACTCGGTATTTGCTAGCGTGGCAGAGTTTTCTTCTACAATGCAGTGTTGTTGTCCTTACTGAATGTACTAAAATTGCTGGTGTTATGGTCTTCTACAATTCGCCTTGGGGTAAGGCATTGCGGAATAATATTGGAGAAACAAACTGTTAGACATCGCGAGGAAGGGTGGTTCAGGATTGAATCGACATTTCTAATATTGGCAGCTGGAGAAAGATGATTTTCGGAAAAGTTAAAGTTAGTAGCAATTTGTGGATTCAAGTGCGACGAAGGTAAATTTCATTTAAGGCAGCAATTGAGCAGCAAAGTATGGGGAATGACATGTAGGAAGTGTCAAGCGGTGTTTAAAACTTCTAGAAGGTCAGGTATAAGAAACGCAGGTTGAGTAGTTGATTAAAGAAGTGAGTTTGCCTAAAGTGGGAGAGTGGCGAAGCTGCATAGGGGCTTGGTGGTAGGATGACCACGCGCCTTAAGGAGAGTTTGGGTCGATTTGAGAATTTTAGATTGGTGATTGGGGTCTATAGATCTAATTTGAAGTAGGGGTTATTATGCGGCAGGAGATTTGATGTAACGAAAAGGAGCTGCTTAAAAGGAAGAGGGATGCAACATAACCTTGAATTGGGAGGATGTTGCCGCAAATTTAATTGATGTCCACAAGGGGTGAATGGACTTGTGCAACTAGAGAGTGAGCTCGGACTCAGGTGGGTTGTTCCCTGTGAGCAAGTTAGCGGTCGCATGGTTGGCAAAGCTTCTGCGAAGAATTTTATTGGTTATGTAGCAAAGAGATCGGTCGTGCGAATGTGGTTGAGGATTCAGAGTATAAAAATGGGGTTTCACAGAAAGAATCCGAGAATTTAGGCGGTTGATTGCGCAAGTTTATGTCAATAAGAGATAAGGAATTCTGGTGAGTTATAGACTTGTATAATAGTGGCTTCAAGCTAAGTGGGAGAGTCCCACTGCCTATGATTAGGTTTCATGGTTAACCACTTGCGAGGTTTTCTGGTTACTAGCATATTGATGGGTTATTCTAGCTATGGGAAAAGAACATAAGGGGTAATTGAGCAAATAAATTGTTAAGGTGTGCTACGGTTGGCCTTATTGGCTCATGTTCCGATTTGGGGAAGGATTCAGGATTTAGGTCTTGTATAGATGCGGGTTTCAAGGAAAGTGATTCTGCTGGGTGCTCCGACGAGAGGGTATTCATGAAGTTGATTATATTCGGGACCACGTCAGAGCAGGTGGCTCTCAATAACTGTCCTAATGGATTCAAAAGGATAAGGAGTGATGCCTAACAATTTCAAGCCTATAGATACAGTTAAGAATCAAGCTTTTGCAGTAGCTTATGAGTGGAGGCCCAGAATGATCTATGATGTTTTGACTTGCAGTGTAGCCCTTGAGAGCAAAAATGAGAAAGGACTTCGGATTCGTAGAAGGATTAGCAGAATGGGCATATCAGTTGAGGGTGCGAATGTGCGCATAAGGAAGGTATAAAATGGTTCATGTGATTTGAGACATCATGGTCTCGCGGTTCAAGGTCACTCGGGGTGAATGCAGATGAAGTGTGTTATGTATTGAAATGAATTATTGTTATTACTAAGGCAATAAGGGTAAATAGAAGGAAGATATATTGGTTAACCACAGTTGAGTTGGCGTATTGGTGGTAGAGATAAGTTCCTTCAGCATGATCAAGTTGTGCATGTGATTTGTGGCGGTACGTGTGAGGCTTGTCGGCTGCCATAATTGATGTTATTCCGAAACATTCGACTGTTATGGTCGGTTATGTGGAAGCGGATTCCGGAAGGGTTATGGTGGCTTAGACCACTACTTAGATGTTTGCACATTCTACGATTATAAGAATTTACCTGTGTGTTGTTATGTTTCTCCTGAAGTGAGTCCAGTGAAAAGCTTTTATTGGCACGTTGGGTGCAGTGAGTGGTATCGAATTTGAAGTGAGGATCAAGGTTGCAGTTCGGTGCTGGCAAGGATGTCACATGCTCGGATGAGCACGAAAGGAGTTTCGATGTTTAAAGTAAGTTGGTATTGTCATCAGCATCACCTGAGATCGGTGTTTTGTGAAAAAAGCTTTGCATCCTGGTTAGGGATTCTTGATCCCTTTTCAGTGTTAGTGTAGTCAGTGGTTTGGATGTGCGGACCCGTTATTCATTTCAGAAGGTTGCGGGAGCATGTCCCACAGGAAGACTGTATAAGTATGACATGTAGTCACTTGATTGATTAAAGATTTAAACCAAGTATGAGGATTGTGGTAATATCATTAATTTGAGAATTTATGCCTGGAGGGCACTTTGATTATTGGGTTATGGTATGTGGAGGTTCGCTCCGATTATGATGGTTGTTCTTATGCGCTATGAAAGAAAGGGAAGTTATTATGGACCTTTGAAAGGTTATTAGCCTAGTTGGTGCAATCAGAAATCGGCTTGAGATTAGTGGATTGATTTAAATGTGAACATGAGCTTATATCAGGACAAATGTGTTCATCTTAGCAATATGCTCCTTATGAAGGAGTAGTCAGGCTGTTATTTCATTGTCAGATATTTCAAGTGGTGATACATTGTACCGTGTGGGTTGTGAGACGGCTTGAGAAATTTCTTATGTGTTGAGGATCCGCGTGGAAATGAAGTTATACGAGCCAAATGGCTCTTGAGATTCAGATTGTATATCGCACCTCAGTTTTCTTGAGTTTCGTAGCTTATAGCGTTATATGTCTCCTCAGGGATGGTGTCACACCTCCTTTTTTACACACCTACCCCGAAGGATAATGTATAAGGGAGTTTTTCCATTTAAAGTGACATTATTCGAAATGAGATTATTTATTTATTTCAGAGTCGCCACTTGGGATAGGATTGGTTTTTGGTGTCCCAAGTCACCGGTTTAACTTAAATCCCAAATTGAGGAAAATTTCGACTTCCCAGTTGGAGTCTGCGAAGCAGAAATTCTGAATAAGGAATTCTGTTGACTCGAGGGAAGGTGTTAGGCACCCTCAGATCCCGTGGTTCTAGCACGGTCGCTTAAATTATTATAAATGGCTAAAATCTGATTTTTATACATGTCATCCTATAGTGCAATTTTAGAATTATTTACCGCTTTTAGTAAACAATTTTAAGAAAGTGAACGTCGTTTAAAAACGTATTTTTGGATCACGTCACATGAAATGCACCCGGATCTTCGACACATTCTTATTCTACGTTTTGGGATTTGGATATGGGTTGCATGAAATGCACAGCCATATTTAGGAAGGCAAAATTATTAAAAAGCGCGCCTAAAGCGACTAACGTGTTATTATCTTTGTGGGAGGCCGGGAAATTCGCTAAACGGCACGTCCCAAATTTAAAGTATTTTAGTATAAGCATTTAAAGAGGGCCACACAATTTATGGGTTTTATTTGGCGTGGCGTACCTCATTTTATTATTTAAAGGGCAACCTAAAGCAAACTATGATTTTCTATTTAATTTTGTCTCTAACAGAGCCTAATTAATTGGCATTACAAAATTCGGGCCTCGAATTCAAGTCCGAATTCAAACAAAAGGGTAAAAACCTCTTAATTCGAATTCGCTACCTAACTCGAAGGCCCAAATTTATAGTTTGACCGGTGAGATAGGGCCTTCAGTAATTTGGGCTTCAGAATCAGCCCAAAAAATGTATTTAACTTCCGGAATTGGGCTTCAGCATCAGCCTAGTGGTGACAATATTATTCCTGGAGCTAACAAAGGTCAAATTGTTTATTGGGTAAGCAGGCGAAGCTTTGGGACTAATACATGGCCCAAATATCATGAGCATGAACGAAATCAATGTTGGTATAATCAAGGATCCTAGTAGTTTATTTCAAATACAAATAAAGTAAAATCTGGGGTTAATTATGGTCTGATCCACAAACTCATTCGCATTTTTTAACATTAAATAAGGATGAACTATATTTCAATATCAATTTAAACTCAATTAAGGAATCAGCACTTGATCAAAATTCTGATAACCAATTGGATTTAGATTATGTGATCTTAACATTATAGACTTGCAACGGAAATTTAATACCGAAAATCCTAGATAGTTTCTGAACCAATTTCCAGCAAACAGTTTGATGTTGATACCATACTCCTAAGCATTTGATAAGAACACTGAAGCTAATATCATCAAGTAGTCAACCTGAGACTCAAACTACAACTATTCCAATAATTTAAACGAAAAACTCTTTACAACTAGAATCATATGCATAATGTCCATATAACTCTAAAAAGTAGTTCCTCGTACAGTCCAATTAAACAGTTATAAGGCTAACGAACTGATTTCTAACAATTACATATATCAATTCCAAATTAATTACAAAACAAAGATTCATCTAACTATGAAAACAAGTAGGACTACAGTATATTAATTGTTCATGAGAAGTTATGCATAGCTTTTATTCACTCTTAAATGGAGCTATACAGCAGGGCAGTAGCAGAATGAGTACCTGAGTTAAGGCAAAATGAAGAAAAATGAGTCAGCAGTAGAAAATCAACAATCAGTCGTGATAAACCAGCAGTAACACCACAATGATCAATTGAAAACCAAAAACTGTATTGCTATGACCCAGGAATAAGGATAGACGAACAACAATCAATAAGACAACCCAAACAGCCTCGATTTAAACTCAATCACTCTCGAAATTAAACCAGGAACCTCCAGAAAATTTCAACGATCAGATCCTAGACTAAATGATACCAAACTTTGAAATTAACCTAAAATTTTAATGAAACAGTGTTTTTGGAGTTTTTTGTTTGGTTTTGAGGATCTAAATGATCTAATCTAATAGGAAAACTTTCAGATGTTCATATTTTTGGATTTGGTTTTTGAATTTCGAATTTTTTAGGTGTTCAAAGCCTTGGGGAACTTTTTTGAGGGGAATTCTAGATCTGAAACTTTTGGGAATCTTTTCAGGGGTTCAAAAACTTGGAAAAGAAGGCAAAGGGGCTGCCTTTTATAGGCAAATTTCAGGGAGAAGTTACTAGATTTCATTCACCCCTTTCCCCCCCTTTTATTTTCAAATTTTATTCAATAACCCTTTATTTTCTGACTTGTTTTTCAAGTTAATGCATTAAGTTCCTGAAATTATAACTAAGGCCCTATTTTAGAAGATTCTAGAGGGTTCTAGATTTAACTACATCATTCCTATGCAATTTAAATACCCAAACTACCACTGAACTTAATTTAAAATTACTAGTCTTATCTCAATTAACCGCACCCTTTACCCTAACTAAATACTATCAGCTATAACCAAACAGTCCACTTAACTAGGGTTAAACAAACAAGGCTAAAATCAAATGTTCACAATCAAACAATCCCCTAAAATCAAACTAACTGGACAAATTAAACTAATTATGAAATTAAACCTATCAATGGACTACAATTAACAACTAAATCAGATTGCAGTGATTAACTGACTAAAACACAGAATCAAACCCATTGAAATAGACTTTAATTGTACATGAAAACTTAAAACAATATCAATTAACCTGAAGAAACTAAACAAAATAGCAGAAACACATTTAAACTAAACCATGACATGCTTAACCCTAAATTTAAAGAACTCAATCACAACTAAATTAACAAACAAACAAATTATTACTATTGATTAAAGAAAAACAAACAAATAAGAAACAGATCCACACACTCGAACACTAGTTCAGACGAATTGATAAAAAAAATGAGAAAAAATAAAATCAAACCCTAAATTGATTAATCAGGAAGAAATATCAGTTATGAGGGAGAAACTAATAAAGAAGAACAAAGAAAAACTCACCTATGGAGTCCTAGGGTTCTGTCGCCTCCTAGAATAAAATTTGACCAGCTCCGGTGAGACTCGAGTGCTACTGATGATGGATTCGTCATGAAGGAGGTGAGGAGGTAGTGTGACATCAATTTGATGAGATTTGGAGCATTTAGGGTTTAAGCCGGATCTTTGATTTGAAATTTGAGGACATGCAGGAGGATTTGAAAGAAGATGATCAAGGATTTGGAAAGAGGGCCATGGGGAGAGCCTGTGGTGTAAAATTGGGGTCGTTTGGTGGTGGCGCCACCGTGGGCAGCGGAGGCGACATCACTGTTTTCAAATATTTGAGAATATGGGCTAATATTCGAGGGAAAACATTTGGGGCATTGGAAAGAGGAGGGGAGAGGAGTGGATGGTGTAAATTTCGGCGAGTTTGGAGACCGGTCGTCGCCGTGAGGCAATTTCCAGCGGCAGTTCGCGGCGGGAGACGGTGGGGGTTAGGGTTTGAGTGTGGGGTAAATGAGAGAGACGGAGAGGGGGGTGGGGGGTCTCCGACCATATTATATTAAATGTAACCCTGACCGTTAGATCTAGTATCCTCGATGATCAGGATCTAAAATGACCCAAAACGACGACGTTTCATTTGGACAGGGTTGGACCGGGTATTGGGTATTAGGGCTTGGTGTCACGACCCTAGTTCACCGATCATGAACATGTCGTGATGGCACCTAGTCCCCATGACTAGGTAAGCCAAATATTGCGGAAAATGTAATAATTGCGGAAAAACAGAATAAACCAAATTAAATAACTAGAAGAAGACGGTATTGTATGCCACTCGGCATGTACAACTCAATAACACAAGTCTACTAAAATTCCCAAAGACCCGGAAACTCACAGGCAACACAGGCTATAGAAATGTACAGCAAGGGCTCCCAACACCAAAACGTCTAACAACCAGAGGAAAGAAGACTAAATACTAGTGGTAGAGTAAGAGAGAGACTCGTCGGTCTGCAGACGCAGCAGAACTACCTCGAAGTCTCCGTGATCCTCCTGCCTCACTGATAATGCGCCTGAGTAGAGCTACCTGGATGATTTGCACATGAAAAACATGCACAGGAAGGGCATGAGTACACCACATTGGTACTCAGTAAGTGCCAAGCCTAACCTCGGTTGGGTAGTGACGAGGAAAGGTCAGGGCCCTACTGAGGAAACAATATAACAATAGCAATAATTAACAGTGTAGAAATCTGACAAAAATAATAAACGCGGTAGTGTAATAAGGCAATTCAATGAAGCAATAATAACTACAAGGATAAAGCAGAAACATAGAGTAAACACAACTCAATCTCAAATACCAATGAGGGTCTCCCGAGATACCATCCTGTAGCCCTCTCCTCAACTGTCCAGTGGATCTCCTGGGATACCGTCCCGTAGTCCAACACATGTACCAATATGCGGGGGGGGGGGGNTACTAACCTAGCTCAAGTCATAATTTCAAATAGAATAAAGCAAATAAGAATAAGAACTAAATTTCCATAGCTTAAATGAAAAAGGGATTTCATCAATCGGCTCAAGTACGCGCTCGTCACCTCACGCACAAGGCACTCAAACATCAAGTAACAATCCTAATGGGAAAGGTCCCCCACACAAGGTTGGACAAGCCACTTACCTCGAACCGGCTCAATATCACTAAAAACCGCGCCTTTTCCACGAGTATCCGACTCCAAATGGCCCAAATCTATTCAATTCAATTACACATCATAAATAATATTGCAAACATCTAATTCCACTATTAAAATTAAAGCTAGGGCGCGAAAATAGGTAAAATGACCAAAATGCCCCTCCAGCCAACATCTCGGAATCGAAGAATTTTCATATTTTCAGGACCCTCGTACACTCATGAGTCTAACCATATAAAAATCTCCCAAATCGGAGGTCAAATGCCCCCTCAAAACCCCAAAGTTTGGTCTATGACCTTTTACCCCAAATTACCAAGTTTTTGATCCTAAATTCGAATTCAAAAGATGTATTTAGCTATATAATGATGAACTATAATGAAAAGGGATCAAAGAAACATTACCCAATGATTTTCTCTTCAAAACCCACTAAAAATTGCATTCTCCCGTGATCTCAATCAATTTTCAAACTTATGAAATTAAACCCTTGACACTGATACTTCCGCACAGTTGTTTCCGCTTTTGCGGACAAGGGACCGCTTCTGCGGTCCCGCTTAAACAAACCACTGGCCGCTTCTGCGGTTTCATTTAAAGATCTCAGATTCCGCTTCTGCGGTTCCCATCTCGCAGAAGCGGATCCGCTTCTGCGGAAACCCTACCGCTTTTGCAGTTTCCTAGAAGATAACCCGAATTCGCTTCTGCGACGAGGAATCCGCTTCTGCGGTTCCCCAGCCGCTGAAGCGGAAATACCAGAAAGAAAAAGATACCAGTTGCAACAAACTTAGAAATTTACCCCGTTAACCATCCGAAATTATCTCGAGGCCCCCGGGACCTCAACCAAAAGCACCAATACCACCTAATACCTTATTCGAACTTGCACCAATCCTTAAAACACCTCAAACAACACCGGAAACCCGATTAAATCAAGGATTCAAGCCTAAGAACTTCAAATTCTATCAACATACGCTTTCGATCAAAAACCTAACCAAACCTCATCCGAATGACTTGAAATTTTGCACACACATCCCAAATGACATGGCAGAGCTACAACAACTTCCGGAATTCACATCCGACCCTCGGATCAAAAACTCACTATCGGACTGGAAACTTCAAAAATTCCAACTTCGGCATTTCAAGCCTAAATGAGCTACGAACCTCCAAAATACATTCCGAGACGCTCCCAACCCCGGAATCACCTAACGGAGCTAACGGAACCATCAGATTCCCATTCCAAGGTCATCTTCACACTGTTCCAAATACAGACCATTTTTCAACTTTTAAGCTCTCATTTAGGGACTAAATGTCCCAAAACACTCCGAATCCTAACACCGAACGTCCCGGCAAACCAAAATAGCAGAAAAGGATTTAGGGGAAGCAGTTAATTGGGAATCGGGGCGTAAATTCCAAAAACGACCGGCCGGGTCGTTACATTCTTCTACACTTAAACATTCGTTCGTCCTCGAACGAGCATAGAGAACATACCTGAAGTAGCAAAAAGATGAGGGTACTGGCTGCACATATCCTTCTTGGTCTCCCAAGTCGCCTCCTCGGCCGGCTGACCCCGCCACTGGACCTTCACTGAAGCAATGTTCTTTGACCTCAACTTTCTGATTTGCCTGTCCAAAATGGCCAGTAGCTCCTCAATATAGGATAGATCCTTGTCCAACTGGACTGAACCGAAATCCAACACGTGCGACAAATCACCGTGATATCTCTGGAGCATCGAAACATGAAATACCAGATGAACTCCGGCTAGGCTGGGAGGTAAGGCAAGCTCATAAGCAACCTCCCCAACTCGCCTCAAGATCTCAAAAGCCCCAAAAAATCTCGGACTCAGCTTCCCTTTCTTTCCAAACCTCATGACGCCCTTCATAGGCGAGACTCGAAGCAGAACCCGCTCGCCAACCATATATACAACATCACCTTCTTGTCCGCGTAACTCTTCTGTCTGGACTGGGCTGCACGGAGTCTGTCCTTAATCACTTTAACCTTTTCCATCGCATCCTGAACCATCTCTGTGCCCAATAGCCTCGCCTCACCCGGCTCAAACCAACCCACCAGAGATCTACACCTCCTACCATATAAGGCCTCATATGGCGCCATCTGAATGCTGGACTGATAAATGTTGTTATAAGCAAACTCCGCCAGTGGCAGAAAATGATCCCATGACCCTCCAAACTCAATCACGCACGCACGGAGCATATCCTCCAGAATCTGAATGGTGCGCTCGAGCTGCCCGTCAGTCTGGGGGTGAAATGCCGTGCTCAACTCCACCCGCGTGCCTAACTCCTGCTGCATGGCTCTCCAAAATCGCGATGTAAACTGAGTACCTCTGTCTGAGATGATAGAAACTGGAATACCATGCAATCGGACGATCTCCCTGATATAAATCTCTGCCAACCGCTCCGATAAATAAATGGTACACACAGGTATGAAATGAGCGGACTTGGTCAGCCGATCCACAATGACCCAAATAGAATTAAACTTCTTCATGGTCCGTGGGAGTCCAGATACGAAGTCCATGGTGATACGCTCCCACTTCCATTCGGAGATCTCAATCTGCCGTAGCAACCCACCCGGGCGCTGATGCTCATACTTCACCTGCTGGCAGTTGAGGCATCTAGACACGTAGTCAACTATATCCTTCGTCATCCGCCTCCACCAGTAGTGCTACCTCAAGTCCTAATACATCTTCGCGGCACCCGAATGGATAAAATACCGCGAGCTATGGGCCTCTGCTAGAATCAACTCTCGAAGATCATCGACATTGGGCACACAAATCAGGCCCTGCATCCTTAATACCCCATCATCCCCGATGGTAACATCTCTGGCATCACCATGCCGAACTCTGTCCTGAAAGAGAAGCAAATGAGGGTCATCATACTGCCGCTCCCTGATGCGATCAAATAGGGAAGACCGAGAAACCATACAAGCTAGAACCCGACTGAGCTCTGAAAGGTCCAATCTCACGAATTGGCTGGCTAAAGCCTGAACATCCATCGCCATCGGTCTCTCTGAGGCTGGTAGATATGCCAAGCTCCCCAAACTCTCCGCCCGGCGACTCAAGGCATCGGCTACCACATTGGCCTTGCCCGGGTGATAAAGAATAGTAATATCATAATCCTTTAACAACTCTAACCACCTCCTCTAACGCATATTCAGGTCCTTCTGCTTAAGCAAGTGCTGCAAACTCCGATGGTCAGTATAGATCTCACAAGGCACCCATACAAATAATGACGCCAGAGCTTCAAGGCGTGAACAATAGCAGCTAACTCAAGATCGTGGACATGGTAGTTCTTCTCATGCACCTTCAACTGTTTAGACGTGTAGGCAATCACCCTATCGTCCTGCATCAACACCGCTCCAAGTCCATCCCGTGAGGCATCACAATAAACCGTATAGGACCTCGAACCGGTAGGCAGCATCAAGATTGGGGCTGAAGTCAAAGCTGTCTTGAGCTTTTGGAAGCTC
>MU722576.1:0-24720 GCA_026770625.1 Nicotiana glauca
AAATGGTAAAAGAAATTATTTATTTGGATCTTTTGGAATAAAATTGCTTAGGGCAAAAATCACGTGCTCACAGCTTTCCAAGAAGATTGATTTCCACTCGAAGACCTTGCTTGTTTCTGGACGAGACCCCTTTCTCTGTCATCCTCGTCACACAAAATACCCTTTCTCCGTTCGGACCCACTATCTTCTATTTGTTGCGTTGCATGAACTGGCGCCTCCCCAACCTTTTGTCTCACATGAATCCCAAAGCACGTCCATCGCCTCCACTTCGTGTTTATGTCGTTCCTTCTTGACCTAACCACTAGCCTCAGCATTGAGGTCTGTTGCCCCCTCACTTGTCATGATAACTGATTTCATTCGAAGACCCCGCTTGTTCCTGGACTAACCACTTCTTTCGTAAACTTTAACCTAGAAAATACCTCTTCTTGTCCAAACCCAATACCATCTGTCTGTTGCACCGCTCATACCGACATTTACCAAACCTTTGTGTTTCACCTGATCCCTAAAGCATATTGACTGTTACCAACTTTAGTGTGCATATTGCTCTTTCCTGATTTAAACCGCCGGCCTTGGCCTTGATGTCTATAACCTTTGATTTCTGCTTGGAATATCTTGATTGTAACTGGTCCACCACCCTTTTGTCAACACTACCACAGAAAATATCTTTGATCCGTTCACCAGGACGTTTCCATATTGTTGCATTGTTCATGAATTGATACGTACCAAACCCTTGTATTTCACACGAATCCCAAAGCATGTCAATTGCCACCCACTCAAGATGTATGTTGTTCTTACTTGAATTAAACCCCTGGTCCGGTCCTTGAGGTCTGCACCTCCCCCATTTGCCATGATAGTTTTGACTCCTACTTGGAAGGTCTTGCTCGTTACTGGTTTAACACCCTTTTATCAAGCTTATCACAGGAAATACCTTTGATCCGTTCGCCCTAACCCTTCATTTGTGGCATCGTTCATGAATTGACATGTACCAAGCCTTTGCATTTCACAAGGGTCCTAAAACATATTGATTGTTGCCAACTCAGTGTGCCTGCTATTCTTACCTGACTTGATGTGTTCATCAGATCCCGTTTTGTTTAATTGGAAAGCTTGGTGGCAGACTTTGAAGTCATTTCTCACTTTCTATGACCAAATAGACTTATGAGGAGGAAGTAAACAAGAGTAAAGTAACATAGTAGAAGGATAATGAAAAGAGATGATTCCTAACAAGAAAATTACAAAGTAGAAACCTATCGGATATGGATACCGACTCTAATGACCATGACATGTACATGTGGCTTATTCTGTTAGGCAAATATGATGTTCAACCCCTATTATACCCCAAAACTATGAAACTGGGCTTTCACTGCTCTACCGTCTTTCACAATCTTCGTCTGGTGATTTCCCATCTGATTCTCAATCCTCATTCGACTTGTGGTGCCCGTAGGTTTTCACCATCAAGCCTTTCTCATTTTGGTATTTTCTCTCAACTCACCATCGCCTTATAGTGCCCGTGAAGGTTTTCACCAATAAGACTCTCTCATTTTGATTTCACTCGGCTTGGACCGGAGTGTTGCCCCTGGTATGATTCATCTCTACTCGCTTGACTTGGCATCTCTCGAGGATTGATCAGAAGGTCTTCCTTTGGATCGTAATGTGGGCTTTTGGATAGGGTTAGAAAGAAAGGGTATCAAAGGCTCAAAACAATTCAACATGGGTTCAAAGTTACAGCTTTCGGAATCAGATTTCTCACAACAACCACAACTTCTGCCCAAGTTTATTTCTTGGGGACTTTTGGACTTTTATTTTGGTATGACTGAACCTTAGAGAGAGGCTGCCTACGTACCCTTCCGGGATCAAGTCAAACGTAGTTCAGGTCAAAGATTACTTTGTTGTTGCGATCTTTCCTTTCTTCCAGTTTTCCTTTTCTTTCTTTTCATTTCTTTTCTTTTCCTTCTCTTTTCTTTTCTTTTCTTTTTCTTTTCTCTTCTTTTTTTCTTTTCTTTTTCCTTTCTCCTCTCTTTTTCTTTTCTTGTCTTTTTCTTTTCTATTCTTTTTCTTTTTCACTGTTTTTCTCTTGTTTCTCCACTTACTTTCCCTGCTCGGGCTTACGAGTTTTATTATTTGATTCCGAAAGAGGTGTATGCAAGAAAATAACCAAGGCTCAAAGGGGTAACAAAGGATAAAGTGTTTGGATAGCAGAACAAAATGCCTTCGTCATTCCAGTCTCCGAAACATGGCGAGTGCAAACCCCACAATTTAAACAAACCACTGAAAACATTATTAACATCTTTTGATTGTACCAGATTTGATAACCATATTCACACATTCACCTTCTCATTTGTTGAATACAAAGCACTGTTGGACAACACTCTCACTTTCCTTACCACGAACGGCCCCTATCAATTTGGCAAGCTTGCCTTTAGGGTTTCTTTATGTTTTATCCGCTCCAGTTTCACTTATTTTCCTCAAATGTCCTTACCATCTTCAACATTGTTTCATTGTTTCGTTACTAAACTAACTTTTAAAACCAGGCTGAGAATTATGCGTGCATGTCATGTCACTAGAACCAGTATGAAAAGAACTGTAAAAGGAGAAGAGAACTAAACAAAATGGCTAGAAATGGCAGGAAACAGAGAATTACATTAGACTTATGGTGAAAGGGTTTAAACAACAAAACTAGCAAACTAGACTAGGGTTACAACCCTTGAACAAACCTAAATAGCACTAAACAAGCTATTACAACTAAACAAACAAGGCAAAGTGAAAGGATAGAAGGTTTTAAGTCATAAGACAATATCCGGATTACAACCATGACATAACCCGGACAACAAAAATGAAAGCAAAATAAACCACCAAAACTCCACTCCGACTGACTGATAAATGGAGCGTCTTCCCAATTACCAAGCACGGTATCTTAGCCACTGAGTTTTACACCAATATTGCTGGAATCTTCACAAGTCTTCACCATGTTGTTCTTAGCAAACTGCTTTTGGGTTCCTTTTGCCGGCTCATTCTCAAGTTCAACCTCTGATAGCGCTGGAACTTTAATAGCATGTAGACCTCCAAGGATCTCGAAAGAGTTCTCATGTTCTTTTTAAAAATAAATCATACCCACCATATACGTATCATTATGCATAAGAGATGGACTTTGGCTAGTGTTTGCTGCATCTGAACTTTGCACGACAATGTTGCATGCATCAGTAAGCTTCTGAATCGCATTCTTCAGACTCCAACATTTATCTATGTCATGCTCCAGGGCACCTGAGCAGTATGCTCACCTTTGAGAAGGATCAAACTTCTTTGGAAGAGGGTTCGACGTTTTTATCTGAATCGGCTTCAACATATCCAATATCCTTAACCTCTGGAACAGACTGGCATATGACTCTCCCTTCAATATATCCAATATCCTTAACCTCTGGAACAGACTGGCATATGACTCTCCCAACGGAGTGAAGGTTTTCTTCTTCCGTAACCTCTGATTCTTAAATGCTGGATTGGGCTGAAAACCTGATCCAGGGAATTTTTGGTAAGCTCGCGGGGGTAGATAGGTATTTCGTGGAGCTGGGTACTGGGAATGTGATGTGTGACTTTGGGGATTTCTGTAGAGAGAGGTAGCATCGGGGAGAGACATCTAGTGCACAAGGATACCCATAGGGACGACGTCGAGGCTAGAAGTGTTGGTCAGGAAAACCTATCGGATCGTTTGTTCTATTTCTCTTTCTTCCACCCAAGCTTACTCGAATGTTCTGAATGGCTTCTGAACAATTCACGATTTTACCTGACTTGATCCCTTCTTCTACTAGCTCCCTCATTTTTAACACATCATTGAAAGCTACCAAACTGGGGCAGGAAAATTTCTTTGTTTTGTCTATTTTTGTTGCAATCAGGCGCCCCCCTGAAGAACGGAGGCATTTATTTCAAGTTTTAGCAATCAGGAGCCCTCCTAGAGAACGGATGCATTTATTTCAAGTTTTAGCAATCAGGAGCCCGCCTGGAGAACAGCGGCATTTATTTCAAGTTTTAACAATCAGGAGCCCGCCTGGAGAATAGAGGCATATATTTGAAGTTTTAGCAATCAGGAGCCCGCCAAGAGAATAGAGGTATATATATCAAGTTCTAGCAGTCAGGAGCCCGCCTGGAGAATAGAGGCATATATATCAAGTTTTAGCAATCAGGAGCCCGCTTGGAGAATAGAGGCATATATTTCAAGTTTTAGCAATCGGGAGCCCGTCCGTATAACAGAGGCATACAGTTTCAAGTTGTGAAGTCGGGAGCCCGCCCGTACAACAGAGGCATATATTTTTAAGTTTTGAAATTGGGAGCCCGCCCATATAACAGAGGCATACCTTTTCAAGTTTGAAGTCGGGAGCCCGCCCGTAGAACAAAGGCATACATTTTCAAGTTTTGAAGTCGGGAGCCCGCCCGTATAACAGAGGCATATATTTTTAAGTTTTGAAGTCGGGAGCCCGCCCGTAGAACAGAGGCATTTATTTTCAAGTTTTGAAGTCGGGAGCCCGCCCGTAGAACAGAGGCATTTATTTTTCAAGTTTTGAAGTCGGGAGCCCGTCTGTATAACACAGGCATATATTTTCAAGTTTTGAAGTCGGGAGCCCGCACATAGAACAGAGGCGTATATTTTCAAGTATTGAAGTCGGGAGCTCGCCCGTAGAACAGAGGCATATATTTTCAAGTTTTGAATTCGGGATCCCACCCGTAGAACTGTCACGACCCAATCTCCAAACCCGATCGTGATGGCGCCTCTTGTGAAGACAAGGCCAGCCAACTAACCCAAATTGTCTCTTTAACAATTATTAAACTTAAATGAGTAGATAAATACAGCTTAACGACAATATTAACCAGTATTTACAACCCAACACAACCCGACCTGGGTGTCACAAGTCACGAGCATCTAAAGAAACTTGGACACAACTACATGGCCAATAATATACAAAAATAAATTCCGAAATTCTAAAGACAACGTCTGGTGCCGCGAACGCTGGCGGTCACCTTGCTCAGCTTCAATAGTAATACCTTCAATCAGCTAATAACCCGCTACCAGGTGAACAACACCTGCAACTGCACGCGAGGTGCAGGGAGTAAAGTGAGTACTCCAACTTAGTGAGTAATAAGAGTAAATAATAACTGAGCGGTAAGAAATCACGTAAAATCACTCCATCATGCTATATAGGACAGTGCAAATCCTTGAGAAAAATAGTAAAACCGTGGAAAAAAATCCTTTAGAAAATATCTGGGCTCAGTTAAAACCTCTTTTGAAAATATCCTTTCCAACGGTTAAGCAAATGAATGCGTAATCAGATAGTGCAGGTCAGCACATAAGTCAGCCCCTCGGGCACAACACTCCATTAACAAATAACACCAGGGTATCTGGTAAACAGTACAAGAAGTAGCATGAATGCCAATGAAATGAGAGTGTTGAATGTCATGACACGTAGTACAAATAGGAACAAATGCATGAATGCAATGCAATGCAATGCAATGCATATGACCGCTGCGGTGCGCAGCCGATCCATTTGGGTACCCGCGCTCACTGTGGGGGTTCAGACTCCGGAGGGGCTCCTACAGCCCAAGCGCAATATCAATATCACACCGCTGCGGCGTGCAGCCCGATCCATCCTCAGTCCAGAAATGCACATAAAATACTGCTGCGGTGCGCAGCCCGATCCATGCTCAGTCCAGAAATGAACATAAGCCACTTGGGCAATATTGAAATAACAGTTCTCAGCTCAAAACGTCAAAAATATGTTGTTTAAGTTTTCAAATCTTAAAAAAAATGGTTGATTTTACAAATTAGTATTAAAACCCTAGACTGAGATCAAATAGTATGCACAAATAATGCGAAAACAGTGTTATCAATCCCTGAAGGATTCAAATAGTTGGCACAAAGCCCAAACATCACAATCAGCCCAAATTATGATGATAACATGTAGTTTAGTCAAATACGCGCTAAAAATCAACAACCGGGACGGACCAAGTCACAATCCCCAGCGGTTCTCCACCCCACGCTCAAATTCGGCGTGCAAGTCACCTCAATACAGCACTATGATGTGCAAATTCGGGGTTTCAAACCGTCAGGATATCATTTACAAGTATTACTCACCTCGAACTGGCGAAATCTCTAGCTTGCGACGCCTTTGCCCCTCAAATTGGCCTCCACGCGCGTCGAATCTAACCAAAATCAGAGCGAATATATCACAATATGCTGAGGGAATAATACCCAGTCGAAAACAATCGAAATATAGCAAAAATCTCGAAACTAGCAAAACCCGAGCCCCGGGCCCACTTCTCGAAAAATTACAAAATTCACCTCACTAGATTCCTCGTTTCGCCACTAGTCTATACATATCAAATTTACCAAAATCGGAGTTCAAATGCCCCCTCAAATCCTAAATTTTCATTTCAAAAACAAAGCCCTAGTTCTTCCAATTTTTACCCAAATTTCCAAGAATTAAAGGTTGATTCTTCAATAAAATGATGTTTCTAGGCCATAGGACTTACCTCCAATCGATTCCCAGTCAAAACTCTCTAAAATCCCCTTCAAAAGCTCCCAAGCTCGCTTAACAATGGAGGAAAATACATAACCCTCGCGGAACAAAATGAATATAAAACCCTACTGGCCTTCAGGGGTTTCCGCTTCTGCGGTCCCCACGCCCGCTTCCGCGTAACCGCTTCTGCGATTTTTATCCGCTTAAGTGGAATTTCATTAAACCTCAGGGGCCGCTTCTGCGACTCAGATTCCCGCTTCTGCGGAACCTGACGTCCAGGCCAACCGCTTTTGCGACCTTACGTCCACTTCTACGGACTCGCTTAAGCGAAACCATTTCTACTTCTGCGGAACTTCCCAACTCAGCCCCAGACCGCTTTTGCGACCTATAACTCGCTTCTGCGGAACCACTTCTACGGCCCATTTCCGCATAAGCGAAAATACCTGATACCAGCAATATGAACCTGCAACAAACGTCAAAAACTCCCCGTTTAACCACCCGAACTCACCCCGAGGCCCCCGGGACCTCAACCAAAAACACCAACACACCCTAAAACCCCATTCAAACTTGTTCCAATCCTCAAAATACATCAAACAATGCTAAAATCATTAAATCACATCGGATTCAAGCCTAAGTTCTTTAAAAACTAACAAAACACGCATTCGATCAAAAACCCAACCAAACGACGTCCGAATGACCTGAAATTTGGCACATACATCACAAATCACATATCGAAGCTACAGAAACTCTCAGAATTCCATTCTGACCCTCGGATCAAAATCTCACCTATCAACCGGAATTCGCCAAAATATTAACTTCGCCAATTCAAGCCTAATTCTACACCGGACCTCCAAAATCAATTCCGATCGCACTCCTAAGTCACAAATCATCCCCCGAAGCTAGCCGAATAATTGAAAATCACATCCGAGCCCTATAACTCATAAATCAACGTCCGATTGACTTTTCCAACCTAAGCCTTTCTTAAAGAGACTAAGTGTCTCATTACTTATCAAAACCAATCCAAATCAACTCTAACACACCACATACCGATATAGAAACATGAAGAAGCATAAAATAGGGGAAATGGAGCGGTAACTCATGAGACGACGGGTCGGGTCGTCACATTCTCCCCAACTTAAACCAACGCTCGTCCTCAAGCGTACCTAGAGTCGTTCTAGAAGCCAACCAATAGCTGAATAACCTTACCAAGCATATACCCGGGGTAATCCCATGTCACCCTATCTAATATAGGTCTGATAGCACAACATAGATGAAATTACCCAATCTAGTCTAGCCCATAAATCATAGAACTACCTTTTCACTTCTGAAACCATCAATACGATCAAAACCTCAGACCTGAACTTTGAATAGCCCCGAACCAGCTGTAATAACCCATACTTGCAACCTCAGTGAAATCGTATGATATACCGCATAATCCAAACACTCGAAACGATAATTTCTATTCACAGTAGTTACCCACAATAACCAGATACCGATAGAAAATCTCTTATTTAGCTAAAGTCTTATTCTAACACTATCATATACTGCCAACGATAAAAAGAAACACGCGATAGACTGTAACTATTCCTCATATCAACCATTCCTGAAGCCACTTCCCTTTGACTAATATCACCACAGATTTCGGGGCCAAACCTCGATATTATCCTTCTAACAAGCTGAGATCCAATCCGTTCATATTCATTAATGACTCCAACGATCACCTCGAATCCAACACACCACTCTGATGATACGACACCTCAACACAGGCCTAAGCCACAAGTTGCATAATACACGCACCAATAAGAAACGGTCTGAACATACTCAAATCATGACACATGACTCAAACGGAAGAGTTGTACCTCAAGTTCATCAGTACCATTACAACACAAAGCTGAGACCCCGCCTCACATCATAGAAATAGAGTACCTGAATCTACCCCGAAGGGTCATAACTCCACGTGGCCTTGCCACAATGCGCGATCCCATCCAAACACTGCTACACATGATACACCTCAAGTCATTATGCTCAAAATAGACAGCCACGTACAATTTGATGTCTGAAACCAAAGCAATTCATTACGCCCACGGTGAAACAAATAACATACGACACACAACCCGATAGGTCATAACCTATATTCTATTTACCAAGCAACATCCAATTACTCTTCCCGCTCGACTTTCACTATGAATCCCCAATAGAACCGCACCACACGTGCCCATAACCAACAAATCATAACGTCTCACAACACAGAAAAAGCAACTCATAGATCTCCCCAGATCACTAGCAAGTTCAATAACGATCGAATCAACCTATCCCTCATCAATACAATTCGGGGCCAACCAAGCCAACTCAAGATAAACACGTATCCAATCAGCTTACCAACGAACTCCTTACCAAAAGCCTAAAGTTTCTCCTTCCACTACTATAACTCCTGTTGAAGCCGTACGATACGGTGCCCGGCACCAGATCAATACCGAAATCCACAAGCTCGCCCGGCGACATGCCCGGCCACAAGAAACGCATCCGAAAAGTCCCTCAATATCGGAACTGAATCAATGGTAGAAACCTCTGTACTGGCATCCACCACGAAGGCCCAATTAAGAAAAGCAATCCTTCCTAGCCATCCACTGATCTTTGGAATACAAACCACTCTGCTAGAACATAATCCGATGTACCTCGCTACGTAACCTGTGGCATTTTCCGACATAGCCTATAGCACAATAGTCTAGAATAACCCAACACTGAGACAACCAGTCTACCTCTCAACATCATATCTAAAATCTAATATCCAAACAAAGAAAGATCCACTCGGGCCTTCAAATCCCAATAGCCGCTAAACGGTGTTGATACACACGTTCCATAACCACTACATAGGCTGTACATGAGAACTTCCAGCCTCCACTCCATATAACACACGAATCACCATGCCTGATCCCAAATTCCGCAATATAAATACATATTACACCTCGAGTACCCAATCATTCCACGAAAGATATTCTAAAATTCCCCCTATGCCATCAAACAAACTCAGATATCAATAGTCGATCTATCAAGAAAATGCCGCAACACTACCGAAGTGCCATCAACTTAATCACATTGCCCATTTTCTGAAACATATACCCTCGTCAAATCATAATGATTAGCAATACCATTTCCTTAGTCATATGAGGATCATTTACCCTAATCATCTGAAGCTCGATCCTCCAATCACCTAAAACTGTTCGTGCTGCTTAAGATTCTAATTACTCTCCATTCAAATCCGAACTGTAACCTCACACACAAATATTCCAATTCTCCATAATATATCTCATATACCATACCACACTAGGATAACATGAGAAATCCATCTCCTTTTTCCTAACCACAAACATCTATGTATTCCTCTAGTCAAGAACTCTCCATCAATCCCATCTAGAAGAGAAATCACTATACATTCCATGCTTCGCATGCCCATAGGCAATATATACATCTCTAAACCACGTAAAACTCATCAAGAACTCTCTTTCCCAATTCCATTGCACGAGCTAAACTGCCAGGACTGAATCTTTCTACCCAAACCAAGATAAGCAAGCAGTCAGAACTCAAGAGCCTTGCTGCACAATACCGGTAAAAGCTCATTACCTCGAACACATACGAAGAATTAATCATATCCTTACCATACCGATTCTGTCTACTATCAAGCTATTCCATCTATCTAATTTCCCTTTTTATTCATCATCCACTTGATATTTCTCCCTCGATGTAGCATCACAATGCCTCAATCCAGGCTTACCACATGAGACTCACACATAAGACCACACTGTCTAAGACCCACGGCTATTGAATACTCTCTAAACCATTCCCAGAAATACCACATTCTAGAGTACTTTACCCTGAAGAATTTCCTGCGACTCTGAATTCGTTGCTTTTACTTTCCAAATGCTGATACATCATAGAATACCCCAAGTCTTGACCTTTCAGATGAGAACACAATCTCTGACCCCATACATAACCTTGCGACACCTGATTATCACATGTAGAACCTTGAACACATTAGAACCATTTTCGAGAGTCATTCACTCTATTCAACTTGCATTTATCCTGCTCAACTAAAAAAACCACATGTGCCTCATTGGCACACTGACACCGCAGGATACGACTTCATCTCAATACGAACAATCATCTTCCTTCTCTATACACTGAGCATTATTTACCAACAACAGCTCAAGACATCCTATTATTTTCACACATCTACGAAGCATCTTTATCAAAATTTTCCTTCACACGTGCCATCCTCGGCTCAATTTCTGCAACTAGAACTGATCCGCCAGCATACCTCGAAACGGAACCAACATAGCTCATAGCCGTGCAATCAGCTAATCAACAGCAACCTCCCCAACTTGGCTCGAAGCCATATATCAGGACACACTCAATAGCCCATAATACTTTTACTCTAATGATTCCACAATATCATAGTGATATTAAACTCAAATCATGTACAAGTTTCGTAAAAACATACATCTAGTACCGTAATCCTCTACACATCTCGCATTTATCTCTACCTTAGTTGAGTCCACTATCTTAAGCGACCCAAATACTCAGATTTCAACACATACCCTTCAATTACACATGAGATCGTCTAACATACACACAAGGATCATACCACTCAAGAACACTCCGCAGGAGATAACCCACTTGCTTCGCCTCAGTTTAGTATTTCAGCACACCTTCTACCGTCATACACATAACACAGTCATTTAGTCTTCCTGAGTCTGAACCCATACCGCCACATGTAATGTACTTCACTTCCCAATGAGGAGACACGAAAATATTCTTCACGCACCCATAATTCGGGCTACACATCAATCACAATAGGAATCGTACACTTAACAGTTCATCTACTATCTAGCAGACTTCTTCGTCACTACCAAGTCATATAGATACATCTCACAGTACTAACATACTCATCACATAGATATCTAACCGCCATTCCGGCTAATAGGGACAATTTCGAACGTATAAGTTCAAAACTCTTGCTTACACAATCAGCACCTCGGTGCTCAAGCCATAGGCAAAGATCCGGCCTCAAGTCCTCCACACTAGCCCGACATCAAACTCACAGAAATTACCACTCACCCCTTGATCGGGGAATCACAAGCCATCAAGGCACATTTGACACTGAGCTCTCACGTGCGCATACAGACGTGTAGAAGGAATTTCAAGAGTTATATCTCAAGCTGAATCAAGCACGCACGATAAGAATTCCAAGAAAGTGAAGTTTTCCTAAAGGTTCTACAGCCTATCGAGGATAAAAACAAACGTCTCCGTATCGATCCGCGAGACTCTACTAAACCTGCTCATGACTCGTGAGACCTAATAACCTAGGCTCTGATACCAACTTGTCACAACCCAATCTCCAAATCCGGTCGTGATAGCGCCTCTTGTGAATATAAGGCCAGCCAACTAACCCAAATCGTCTCTTTAAAAATTATTAAACTTAAATGAATAGATAAATATAGCTTAACGACAATATTAACCAGTATTTACAACCCAATACAACCCGATCGGGGTATCACAAGTCACGAGTATCTAGAGAAACATGGACACAACTACAGGGCCAATAATATACAAAAATAAATTCTGGAATTCTAAAGACAACGTCCGGTGCCGCGAACGCTGGCGGTCACCTTGCTCAGCTTCAATAGTAATATCTTCAATCAGCTAATAACCCGTTACCGGGTGAACAATATCTGCAACTGCATGCGAGGTGCAGGGAGTAAAGTGAGTACTCCAACTTAGTGAGTAATAAGAGTAAATAATAACTGAGCGATAAGAAATCACGTAAAATTACTCCATCATGCTATATAGGACAGTGCAAATCCTTGAGAAAAACAGTAAAACCGTGAAAAAAATCCTTTCGAAAATATCTGGGCTCAGTTAAAAACTCTTTTGAAAATATCCTTTCCAACAGTTAAGCAAATGAATGCGTAATCAGATAGTGCAGGTCAACACATAAGTCAGCCCCTCGGGCACAACACTCCATTAACAAATAACACCAAGGTATCTGGTAAACACTACAAGAAGTAGCATGGATGCCAATGAAATGAGTGTACTGAATGTCATGACACGTAGTACAAACAGGAACCAATGCATGAATGCAATGCAATGCATATGACTGCTGCGGCGCGCAGCCTGATCCATTTGGGTACCCACGCTCACTGTGGGGGTTTAGACTCCAGAGGGGATTCTACAGCCCAAGCGCAATATCAATATCACAGTGCTGCGGCGTGCAGCCCGATCCATCCTCAGTCTAAAATGCACATATAACATTACTGCGGTGTGCAGCCCGATCCATGCTCAGTCCAGAAATGCACATAAGCCACTTGGGCAATATTCAAATAACAGTTCTTAGTTCAAAACGTCAAAAATATACTGTTTAAGTTTTCAAATCTTAAAAAAATGGCTTTGTTTACAAATTGGTATTAAAACCCTAGACCAAGATCAAATAGTATGCACAAATAATGCAAAAACAGTGTTATCAATCCCTAAAGGATTCACATAGTTGGCACGAAGCCCAAACATGGCAATCAACCCAAATTATAATGATAACAAGTAGTTAAGTAAAATATACGGTAAAAATCAACAATCGGGACGGCCCAAGTCACAATCCCCAACGGTGCTCTACCCCACGCTCATATCTGGTGTGAAGGTCACCTCAATACAATACTATGATGTGCAAATCCGGAGTTTCAAACCCTCAGGATATCATTTACAAGTATTACTCACCTCAAAATGGAGAAATCTCTAGCTTGCGACACCTTTGCCCCTCAAATAGGCCTCCACGCACGTCGAATCTAACCAAAATCAGATCGAATACATCACAATATGTTGAGGGAACAATACCCAGTCGAAAACAATCAAATATAGCAAAAATCTTGAAACTAGCAAAACCCGAGCCCCGGGCCCACTTCACGAAAAATTACAAAATTCACCTCATCGGATTTCTCATCTTTCCACGAGTCCATACATATTAAATTTACCAAAATCAGATTTCAAATGCCCCCTCAAATCCCAAATTTTCATTTAAAATCAAGACCTAGTTCTTCCAATGTTTACCCAAATTTCCAAGAATTAAAGGTTGATTCTTCAATAAAATGATGTTTCTAGGCCATAGGACTTACCTCCAATCGATTCCTAGTCAAAACGCTCTAAAATACCCATCAAAACTCCCAAGCTCGCTCAACAATGGAGGAAAATACATAACTCTCGCGAAACAAAATGAATATAAACCCCTACTGGCCTTCAGGGGTTTCCGCTTCTACGGTCCCCACGCCCGCTTCCACGTAACTGATTCTGTGATTTTTATCCTCTTAAGCGAAATTTCATTAAACCTCAGGGGCCGCTTCTGCAAATCAGATTCCCGCTTCTGCGAAACCTCACCTCCAGGCCAACCGCTTCTGCGACCTTACGTCCGCTTCTGCGGACTCGCTTAAGCGAAACCACTTCCGGTTCTGTGGAACTTCCCAACTCAGCCCCATACCGCTTTTGCGACCTATAACTTGCTAACCGCTTCTGCGGCCCATTTACACAGAAACGAAAATACCTGATACCAGCAATATGAACCTGCAACAAACTTCAAAAACTCCCCCTTTAACCACCCGAACTCACCCTGAAGCCTCCGGGACCTCAACCAAAAACACCAACACATCCTAAAACCCCATTCAAACTTGTTCCAATCCTCAAAACACATCAAATAATGCTAAAATCATTAAATCACATCGGATTCAAGCTAAGTTCTTTAAAAACTTCCGAAACACGCATTCGATCAAAAACCCAACCAAACGACGTCAGAATGACCTGAAATTTGGCACACACATCAAAAATCACATATCGAAGCTATAGCAACTCTCGGAATTCCATTCCGACCCTCGAATCAAAATATCACCTATCAATCGGAATTCGCCAAAATACTAACTTCGCCAATTCAAGCCTAATTCTACACCGAATCTCCAAAATCAATTTCGATCGCACTCATAAGTCACAAATCATCCCCCGAAGCTAGCTGAATCATCGGAAATTCCAAGCCCTATAACTCATAAGTCAATGTTCGGTTGACTTTTCCAACCTAAGCCTTCCTTAAAGAGACTAAGTGTCCCATTACTTATCAAAACCAATCCAAATCAACTCTAACACACCACATACCGATAAAGAAACATGAAGAAGCATAAAATGGGGGAAACGGAGCGGTAACTCATGAGACGACGGGTCGGGTCATCACAAGAACAGAGGCATATATTTTCAAACTTTGAAGTCGGGAGCCCGCCCGTAGAACAGAGGCATATATTTTCAAGTTTTGAAGTCGGGAGCCCGTCCGTAGAGCAGAGGAATATATTTTCAAATTTTGAAGTCGGGAGCTCGCCCATATAACAGAGGAATACATTGAAGTTCAACAATCTGAAGGAAAGGAAAAACATATCAGTTTACAATTCAAAGCGGCAACAATGGATTTCACCGAGAGGATGCAAGACAACAAGGCAACAAGGAACACAAGAGCAAGTTTGAAGATTTAGATAGGATTTTGTAATTCGTAGATCATAGCTTAGGCTAGCTTCTTTTATTTTGACATGGTGTAATAAGGGAGGTCAGCAAGCAGTAGCAGCAACAACAGCAGTGAAATCACAGTTCCCGGTAGTCCCAGCTACAAAACCTTCCCGAACTACACTGACCTGATTCCTTTTTAGCCAAGGATATGTAGGCAACCTCAGAAGCAGGGTGCGGTCAAATCTTTCAAAGATGCTTCACACGGAGTATTCGAACGGGCAAAAATCGCTCGAATCCGCTCACTTGTCTTTGCACGGAAACTCTTCGTGTCCCCGAGCAAAGAGGGGCAGCTGTGAGCACGTGATTTTTTCCCTATATGAATTACTCCCAGAAATTTAAACAAAATATTTTCTTTCATTATTTTGCAATTTTGTGGATTTTTGTGACATTTTGTGTTAATTGTTTGCATTTTTGTTTGTGTATTTTAATTAATAAAAAATATAAAAAATATACTTGATATTTGAATTTAGGGTTTAATTTCATATTTTAGAATTAAATGAGTTACTTTATAAAGAAGAAAACAACAAAAAATAGTTCTTTGGCATTTATACTTATAATTTGTCTTAGTTTGCATTTAAAGTAGGAATTAGTGTAGTTGGAAATTGAATAATATAATTTTAGAAGTCAATTTGGGTTTTTATTTGTTGATTTGGCATTTAATTAAAATCAGAAAATATAAATAATGAAAACAAATACAAAGAAAAAGAAAGAAAACAATAAAAAGAATCGAATTGAAGGAAAGGAAACAGGCCATCATTTTGGGCCAATTTCTGGTCATATTTTGAGCCCAATGCCCCAAAACCTGTTACATTTTGCCCAACCCAATTAAACTACCCTGTCCAGGTCCCCATCTCCTAAACGATGTCGCATGGTCAAGAGTTAATCTGGGCCGTCGAGGTATTTTGATCCGACAGCTCCAAACTAGGGGTCACATAAATATAAAATGGTTGGATTTCCCATATCCCCCTCCCCCCATTTCGTCTCTCTCAGAAGTCCCTGTGTAACGCCTCCCTTTTACGCCTTATGCCGCCGCCGGAAATCGCCTCACGGCGGCGGCCAGTCTCCAAACACAACCAAAATTACACCAAGGCTCCACCTCCTCCCCCTCATACCTATGCCGCCCTTAGTTTTCCTCGAATGTCACTGAAACTCTCCAAATTAGCTGTCACACTTCCTTTTTCTACTACTACACCCCGTGAAGGGTATAATAAAAAGAAATTTTTCTAATTAAAGGACAATCGAAACGTGATTTATTTATTAAGATTTAGAGTCGCCACTTGGGAGATCAATGGTGTCCCAAGTCACCGGTTGAATCCCGAATCGAGGAAATTATTGACTCTGTTTAACAGTCCGCGATCCAGAAATCCGAGTAAGGAATCCTGTTAACCCGAGAGAAGGTGTTACGAATTTTCGGGTTCCGTGGTTCTAGCACGGTCGCTCAACTGTCATATTTGGCTTATTTATCTGATTTTAGTACATGTTTTAACCTATGTGCTTTTCAACTTTGAACCATTTTTATTATCATTATTTTAAGAGAATTGCAACGTCATGAAAACATGTCTCAAACCGCGTCACATAAATGCACCCGCAATTTTTGACACATTTCGACTTCGTTGAAATTTGGATTTGGGTCACATAAATGTGCACCCGTATTTAGGAAGGTAAAATTATTTAAGTAACAGACCTAAAGCAACTAACGTATTTATTATCTTTGCGGGAGATCGTGAAATTCGCTAAATGGCACGTCCCAAATTCTAAGAATTTTAATAGGAACATTTAAGAGGGCCCCGCAATTTATGCATTTTATTTGGCGGGGCTCACCTCGTTTTATTATAAAAGGCAACCTAAAAGAGCTACGAGTTTTCTACCATGTACTGTCTCTAATAATAAAAGAAAAGGGTTTAATTAATTGGTATGTCAATGTACCATTAGTAAGACATTCAAACAAATGTTAAATTTAAACGAAGTGGCCTCACTGAAGCTTTCAGTGTTTGGGCCTTAAGATTGGCCCTACACAATTTCCATTTCGCCTGTGCAAAGAAGCACTGTCCAGACGTGGGCCTTGCTCAGATGAAAATCAGGCCCAAATTTTATATAACCAAATGGCTGTCCAGTTTAGCCTACCAAATTTGTTCTTAATTCAATTTTTGCCTGCACTTTAGGAATCTTACAGACTTATTCGGAAAATTTCAACATCCAATTATTTGCAACCACTACACATCATGAAATTTATTTTACAAACTGAACCTAGAAATGAATCAATGAAATGAACCAATCATTTTTTTAAAACTGCCAAGTGTACATGATTTCCTGTAGTTGTGAGTATACTACTTTCAGATTTAAACAGGCTAATACATTCTAATGCTTGCAATAGGACTGAATTAACTAAACTAATTCCTTATTCTGGATTTAATTACCATGATAAAACAAACCAAAACTAAACAACTCTAAACTAGCAAGGCTAACAGAATGTTCACATAACCATAATAGTCCAGCTATCAATTACAAATGCAATATATTATCTCCAATTCAATTTTCAAATTCATAGCATTCTTCAGTAAAAATTCGAACTGAAACAAGATATTAGCTTATTCTATACTAAACTACTTCTAGGTGAAAATCAACAAGTTAAAATGTCTCAAACAGTCCCAAGTAGTCCGGTTACAGTCCAAAACAGTCCTATTTAAGTACAAATGAAAGTTTATCCTACAATACATGGAATCCGATATGAAGATACATGGAGAATCACTCATTCACTTCATTTCATGTCCATAAGCATGGGAATTTACAGGATGTGTACCTGGAATATGAATCAAATAAGAAGGAAATGGAGAGGTTAACAGCAGGAGATGACAAACAGCAAGTTACAACAGGAGTAGAACAGTTTGAAACCCAACATAGCACCAAAAATGACCAGGAATGAACCCAGTAATCAACACAATCAGCAAATAACCAACAGCCAACTTCGAACAAATTTGATTTAGTTCCCAGGTGACTCCAGACGCTTTGAAATCTCAAATATTGAACAGAAACAATGAAATACCAGCTGTTTTGGATCCTAATTGAGCTAGAGAGTTGAGTTGAGTGCTGGAATTCGCAAATGATCTAGAGAAAATCAATGTAACAGTTTTTTTTTGAATTTTCTGTTGTTTTTGTTTGTTTTTGGTTTTTTGAAGAACTGGACCTAGGATTTGGATTTGAAATTCAAATCTTCAGTTTATGAATTTTTGAAGAACTAGATCTAGGATTTGGATTTGAAATTCAAATCTTCAGTTTATGAAGACTTGTGGAAACTTGGGGGGTAATTCAAAGGCTCAAACTTGTTTCTTAAGGCACTAGTCATGCCTTTTTATAGGCAAAATGAGGGCAGCCCTTCTGATTATCCAATTCCCTTTCTACCCCCAGGAATTCCTAGTCTTTTACCCTTTTACCCTTAAAAAGAGTCTGAAAAATAGACTCACGTTTTTTCTACACACCTGGAACCTTCTTTCCTAACAGAGTTGATTCCCTCCCAATATGAAGTCCCTAAACCGACCCTCAACTAATCACTTATTACACTCCCTACTTGACCTTTAAACCCCCTTAAGTTTCTTTTGTTTAACTAAAACCCTGGAGACTCTGAACGTTTACAAACTAAGCCAAACAATTTTTGATAGAAATCAACAAACAAATCAAATCTAAATGGAATTAACTTCTAAAACTTAAGATGTGCAATAAAAATCAGAAACAAACCAATACTAGAACAATTGAACTGTAGTTAGCAGGAAAATAATAAATGAATTAATTCAAAATTCAACCCTGGAAACAACTAACAACTCTTTTACAGGGAGTCAAACACCACGAATGAACAAATTTTCTAAGTCGAATAACCCTAAATAAAGAACTAATCCTCTAAAGATTCTGATGAATGATTCAACCCTGCCTTAACTAGCTAATATTAATGATTAAACACAAGAAACAAAAACTAATAGCCAAAAACCAGAGCCAACTGAACTCCTTTCATTCTTAAATCAAAACAGAAACAAACAAGAACAAAAGAAGTAGAGGAGAAGAGATTAAAGAAAGACAGGAAGATGAAGAACCAGTAAGGAATAAGAGGAACAAATACCTAGGGTTTGGAGTTTTGCCGGACTTTAGTCTTGCATAGAGTCCAGTGATCTCGAACTAAGCCAAAACTAACGGTAATCGATTATTCTTGTCAAGAACAATCGATTATCGTGACTTTCGACTCAAATCAAGCCCGCAACTTCCGAGAAATCAACGAAGACGATTTTAAGATTTTGGTTTTTTCTTTCAGAACTTAGAGTCGAGGTTTGAACATATAGGTGTGGGTTTTTGGGTAGTTGATAATGGATATGGGGTAATGGAGGTGTGGTGATTGTCTGGTTAAAAGATGAGCGGGTTTTGGGCACAGTGGCGGCGGCAACGAACTCGAAGATTCGAGGGGACTGGGTGGGATTCGATCCATGGGGGTTTGGGGTTTGGAAAAAGGAGGACATGGGTAGTCTGTGGTGTAATTTTCAGGGCCATCGGAGTATCTCCGCCGGCGGAGGCGATTTCCGACCGGCGGCGGGCGACGGAAGATGGAGGAGTTAGGGTTTGTGAGGGGTGAGGTTGAGAGACGGTGCTTTGGGGGTGGGGGTGCCCTTCAGACAGTTATATACTTATGAACCCCCCACTTCTCGACCATTGGATCATGAAACATAGATGGTCCAGATTAAAGGGTAAGAACGACGTCGTTTAGGCGTCTCCAGACCTGGACTGTGTTGGGGGCTTTTGGGCCTGGGTTGGACGGGTCTTGGGCGAGATTGTACTTGGGCTGATACATTTGGCCCAATATTTGGGCATTTTACTAAGGCCATGCTTTCCTTTTAATTTTTCAATTATTTTCTTTTCTTTTCCTTTTTTTGTTTTATTTTTTCATTTATATTATTTCTGATTTTTATTAAATGCCAAATTAAAAGTGAAACCCAAATTGACTCTAAAATTATATTACTTAATTTTCAACTACACTAATTCCTAATTTAAATTCAAACTAAGACAAATTAAAAGTATAAATGCAAAAGAACTATTTTTATTGTTTTCCTCTTTATAAAGTAACTTAATTAATCCTAAAATATGAAATTAAACCCTAAATGTAAATGTCAAGTTTATTTTTTATATTTTTTATTAATTAAAATGCACAAACAAAAATGCAAACAATTAACACAACATGTCACAAAAATTCACAAAATTGCAAAATAATGAAAGAAATATTTTGTTTGAATTTCTGGGAGTAATTCATATAGGGCAAAAATCACGTGCTCACAGTAATATCATGACACATCTTATATTTTGTATTATTTTCTTGAAAATATTTTATATAATTATATATTACTAGGATTAAAGAAAAATTTTGAGCACAGGTTATATACTTTGTTCTACAAAAATTTTACAGGAAAAAAATCCTGAATAACCCGAAAATCCGAGAAAACCCGAGAAAAATCGAGACTGAAAAACCTGAGTTTTATTGGTTTGGTTTGGTCTTTAGATTTAATAACCCAACATAATTGATTTGGTTTGGTAATCGAAAAATCTGAACCAACCCGACCTATGTACACCCCTACTGTCCTCTTGAAATGATAAGCTTGTTTACTCATTTCGTCCTTAGGATGTCTTCGACAAAATAACTTCAAGTACATTTATATGCTTCATATGGTACATTTTATATGTCACCCTTGGCTTTTTAGTGTGTAAAAAAAAAGAAATTTGGAAACTCTAACTTTAAACATTTCATTTCATCCTTATTGATATGCTCTTAAAGCCATAAAAATATCATAACATGTTTGAGTCCAAAGTGTCAAAAGTTTTTATTTCTTTCTAAAATTCTGTGTTCATTTGAACGTCGTCGTATAAAATGAAATGTGGAAAGTAACGATTACTTAGGGTCTGTTTGGAAAGCCACCAGGTAATTGGAATTGGTGTAATTACTAGGGTGGTAATTCCACAGCCTAGTAATTACACAGTTATGTAATTACCACGACATGTTTGTTTGTCATAGTGTAATTACAGTGTAATTACAAGTTTACTGTTAGGTTGCACAAGTGTAATTACACAATTAGATTAAATTTTAAATAAAATAATTATCAAATCTTAAAATTTAATATATTAAATATATGTATATAATGTTTTATGAGTATAA
Source organism: Nicotiana glauca (assembly GCA_026770625.1). Lineage (NCBI taxonomy): Eukaryota > Viridiplantae > Streptophyta > Magnoliopsida > Solanales > Solanaceae > Nicotiana > Nicotiana glauca. Next base: position 21,262 of record MU722576.1, read on the forward strand.
ATAATATTATATTTAGTATTTAAGATGTATATTTTTTCGTGAATATACTTTAATTAGTAATCATATATTTATAACTAATATTATAAAAATAATTTTTATATATATTTCAATTTAATAATATTTAATTTAGATACTTACAAAAACTAAAAATATATGTCTTGTAAGAACATCATGAAATTCATGTTTGATAAAATAAATTAATATTTATAAATATAATGTCATAACATTATTCAAGTGTTTGACAAAACTAATCTGTAACGACCCGATCGGTCGTTTTGAGTACAGGCGCTCCGTTTAGCAGTCGGGGGCCATGAACAGCTTCATTTCAGGTATTATGACTTGTACGCGTGGTCAGAATTTAATTTCGTGAAATTCGGAGTTGATTTGGGAAGAGAATTCTCATTTCGGAAGCTTAAAGTTGTAATTACCACGATATGTTTGTTTGTCATAGTGTAATTACAGTGTAATTACAAGTTTACTGTTAGGCTGCACAAGTATAATTACACAATTAGATTAAATTTTAAATAAAATAATTATCAAAACTTAAAAGTTAATATATTAAATATATGTATATAATGTTTTATGAGTATAAATAATATTATATTTGGTATTTAAGATGTATATTTTTTCGTGAATATACTTTAATTAGTAATCATATATTTATAACTAATATTATAAAAATAATTTTTATATATATTTCAATTTAATAACATTTAATTTAGATACTTACAAAAACTAAAAATATATGTCTTGTAAGAATATCATGGAATTCATGTTTGATAAAATAAATTAATATTTATAAATATAATATCATAACATTATTCAAGTATTTGACAAAACTAATATGTAACGACCCGATCGGTCGTTTTGAGTACTGGCGCTCTGTTCAGCAGTAGGAGGCCATGAACAACTTCATTTCAGATATTATGACTTGTACGCGTGGTCAGAACTTGATTTCGAGAAATTCGGAGTGGATTTGGGAAGAGAATTCTCATTTCGGAAGCTTAAAGTTGAAAGAATGAACTAGGATTGGAATTTTTAGTAAACGATCTCGGAATCGGGATCTGGAAGTCCCAGCAGGTTCGTATGATGATTTCAGACTTGGGCTATGCCCGGATCGGGTATTGGATAATCCGGGAGCGTTTTGGCACCTATTGTGGAAGTTAGCATTTTAGAAGAAATTTCATAAGTTTGGCTTGAAGAGCATTTNNNNGAGTTGGGGGCGCGATCGGAAGTGAATTCGGAGGCCCGTAGACCATTTTGAAGCCAATTGGCTAAAGATAGAAAGTTGAAGGTTTGGAAAGTTTGACCAGGGAGTTGACTTTTTGATATCGGGGTCAGAATCAAATTCCGGAAGTTGGAGTAGGTCCGTAATGTCAAATATGACTTGTGTGCAAAATTTGAGGTCAATCGAACGTGATTTGATAGGTTTAAACATCGGAAATAGAAGTTAGAAATCTTAAAGTTCATAAGCTTGAATTTGGGGTGTAATTCGTGATTTTAGCATTGTTTGATGTGATTTGAAGCCTCGAGTAAGTCCGGAATGTTTTTTGGCATTGATTGGTATGTTTGGTTGGGGTCCCGGGGGCCTCGGGTGGAATCCGGGAGGTTAACGGATCAAATTTTGATTTTTGGAAGGGCTGAGAGTGCTGCTTCTGTCATAACCGCATCTGCGGTTCTTGGACCGCAGAAGCGGGACCGCAGAAGCGGGACCGCAGATGTGGTCTTTATCTCGCAAAAGTGGAAAGGGAGGCAGGCCTAGGTAGCCGCAGAAGCGGTCCATAATCCGCTGATGCGGAACCGCAGAAGCGGAAAGCCTGGGGTCGTTTGGAATCGCAGAAGCGACAAGTGGTCTGCAGAAGAGGGACCGCGAAAACGGGAAAGTCACCGCAAAAGCGAAAGTCCTGGGCATGGACGGGAACCGCAAAAGCGACCAAAAATCCGCAGAAGCGGAACCGCATGTGCGGTTGGTCGTCCGCAGAAGTGGAAAGTGAGCTGGAGACCAGAACCGCAGAAGCGGAATTTTGTCCGCAAAAGCAGAATCGCAGAAGCGTAAATATTTTCGCAGAAGCGAAAATAGCTGGAGCAGTGAGGTTGATTTAAGTTGCGAATTTGGTTCATTTTGCTCATTTTCTCAATTCATGAGGCGATTTTTGGAGAGCTTCAAGGAGGGTTTTCACCATCAATGATAAGGTAAGCTATTTCTATTTGTTTCCAAGTTAAATACAAGACTATACCATGGACTTAAGCATGAAAATTTGTGTAAATATTGGGGTTTTGGTTGGAAACCTATAAAATTTTAACTTGGATTTTAGCCACGATTTTGAGTATGGAAATTAGGAGAAAATCATATATTTGAATTCCTAAGGTCATGGGTAACTTTTACCTTCGAAAAAATTTGGATTCCGGGCACGTAGGCCCGAGGGAATTTTGGTCATTTCACTGAACGAAGTTGGGAATTCGTATAATATGAATTGTTAACAACTATTTGAGTATGTTCTCATTAGTTTGTCGTTAATTGGCTAGTTTGGGTGCCTTGTGCATTGGTTCAAGCCTTCGGAAGGATGTAAAATGCCGGTGGCAGGTCTTCGGAGCGAGGTGAGTCTCCTTTCTAATCCCGTGAGGGGGAAATTACCTCATAGGTGAGTTAAATTAATTATGTACTCCTAGTTGTGAGGGCTACATGCGCACGAGGTGACGAGAGTCCGTGCGTAGCAACTATTATGCTATTGTCCGGGTAGTTTAGGACCCAAAAGCATGCTTTATGTGGAATAAATGTGAAATTATTCATAGCTCTGATAGCTTAAATCACCTTAAATTAATAATTGGATTTTCTAAAAGACTTAAGCTTCGTTTTCTCAAATTTATAAAGAGAATTGACTTTTCCTGCATATTTGCTCCACGATAACTTCCTGACTGTTTATCTGTCTGTGTGTTTATTTTAGAATGGGCCGAACACCTCGGCAGATTAATAGATGCATCTATAGGCGCGTCGTCGACCCTCGGCAAGTGCACATTTATTTATGTAGGATCGGGTCGTCGCCTCGGTATGATTTGCGCATGCTTATATTGCTGCCTGGACTTGTTTAAGTCGTTACATGCCTCCCTCTGGCCCGATACCATCTTGTTAATAATTAATAGAAACCTTGGAAATTTCCTATGAAGGAATTACGTGTTTACTTGTTTTTCCTCTATTTGGATGAAAACTCATGCTAGATAATAAATCCACTGTTGATATGTATATCGAGAATAAATGATCATTGGACCATTAGAGTGTGTCAAATTTGACCATCTTGTCTCTACCCCTTCGGGATTAGGCGGGACACTCACTGAGTACACGTTGATTACATACTCATACAACACTTCTGTGCATTTTTGTTGCACAGGTACTTGATACATTAGCGGCCTACTGGGCGCAGCGGCACGGACGATTCAGGGACTAGGTGAGTTGCAGTATGC
>MU722578.1:7369-53151 GCA_026770625.1 Nicotiana glauca
ATTTTCGGGATATTTTTATAACTATCAGTTTATTTGGTTTATGTCACTATTAAGGATTCCTAAATAAATTATTTTGAGCTCTAAGCTCGGGTTGAGAGCACATTTGGTCGGGCTTGCCTAGCCGTTGGGTTGGGCGCCATCACGACCGGGTTTGGGGTCGTGACAATAGACTCGGTATATACTTACCATCTCATCAGAGATTGCCCAATAGGGGCCTACCTATCAATTATAGCTCGATGGTAATGAAAATACTGTAATACTGTATATATAGGCTCTATGCTCTATTAATTGGAAGAAGACAATACTCAATTGACTATGACAAGGGAGAATTAATGTTTTATACTTCAATACCACACAAGGGGGAGGGGGGTGATTTGTGTGGTACCCAATTTTTGCCTAACTTGATTGTAGAAGGACCTGATTCTTTTATGTGTTCCAACTATTACTGTTTGCGAAATAATAAGTAAATAAAATACAGAACATAGAGATTATTACATGGAAAAAACATGGCTCAAAAGATAAAAATCACGATCTACTACTCAGTAGGATATTCCCAAACTTCTACTAAATTACTGAGCCAAAAACTATATTTACAAAAACTCTTTTGTAAACCTAGGATTAACTCTAATAACGTTGTGGCACACAACCTACTACAATTGAACTAGAATAAAAGATAGACACTTGGAACTGGTTCTTCTATCTGGTTCAAGTAGCTTCAGAATTGCTCGCTTGAATCACACATAAATTGCTTGCAAAATTGCCTTGCTATTTTTCTCTCAATTTACGTTTAACTTCTGCTTATGTGCATTATCTGTAAAAGAGAACAACACTGATATTTAAGGAGTTAGTAATTAGAAATTGACTAAGATACAGATGTTACTCTTCCATGGTGAAAGAGTTCTAGTTGATCTCATACTCTAACTTTATCCTCTTCCTAAACTGTGTTCTCTTCGTATAAGGAGTCTTTCTCTCCTTATCCAATATGCAATCTTTTCGATCAGATCAAGAGATAATACTTTTGATAAGTTAGACTTATCTCTTGCACGTGCATCTCATATGTTTGGGTTGATCACGACTGTGCTTCACAAGATGGACTTGGTCCATGTCTGAGTTCTTTTGCTAGTCTTCAAAACTTCACATTGACTTGGGCCAACAAATTCCCCTCTTTTGATGATGATAAACTTTGTGATTTTTACTCACTTAGGCCCTGTAATCAATACAAAGTATAGAAAAATTCACTTATCATCAAGGACCAAGTTAATTAGGTTATAAACATCACATTCAGAATACGGAAAGCACAATATCTCTTTCCCCTTTTGGCATCATCGAAAAGTTGCATAAATAAAGTGTAAGTCCTAGATTTAATTAGTACTCATGGCCATTGGGGAAACAGCAAGTGCAATCATGGATCAATCATCAATAATCATGCAAACATATTTAAACTATCAAGGAAATATTAGCATTCAAAAAGAGCAAAAACAGTAGATATCATTGATAGAGGATATGTTGCTACCACAATCCATGAGTAGAAAGCAAAAATATTCAAAAACATGAGCAAAGAGAAAGAAAAGTCCCCAATCTAGGTCATTGAAGGTACTAGACAGGTTCAGGAGATAAAGGCTATAATTCCTAAGGCTTGGGGGAGCTAGAAGGTTGGTTTTGGGCTTGGAGAAGATTCAACATTTTGTGAAGAATTCCATCATTCTTATCCTTTTCCTTGGTATGCTCAGTTCTGAGAGCATCCCTCTCAGATTTCACCTCTGTCATACGAGCCTTTAGCCTAGCTATCTCAGCATCCTTGGCTTCACTTTCCTAAACAAGAACCCTGACTTTACTGTTAATAGGTGTCTTCTTGGACAAACTAGGTTCATTTGGGATGTCATTGACTAAATAGTCACAAGCAAGCAGAGTATTAATGCCAAAGTAATCCTTGTTTGTGGCCATTTTCCATTTCTTCAGAGACACATTGCACCTATCCAGAACCATAGTCAGAATAAAGCCATATGGGGTAACATGAGCCTTGGAGTCATTGATAACCCTATCCAGTAGCTTGATGATTAATGCAGGCCAGTTAATTTGCCTTCCACTTTCAAGGCAATCCATCACAACTAAGTCCATATAATTTGCAATATGCCTTCTCTCATGTCTGGGCAGTAGGCACTTGTTGACAAACTCAAAAATGACTTTGTAATGTGGCTTCATTTCACTCTTGTGCACAAACTTGGCCTCATTCACTTCTTCAACATCATAGAATCTCCTATTGATTGTAAGGGCAGACAGAAGGGAATCCAGACTTGGCCATCTCTATCTAGTGTAATCATCATATCCCTCAGCAGGGATGTCTAGAATCTCTCCCAGATTCTCTGCATCAAATGTCACTTGAACTCATTTGACTTTACCTGTAACTCCACCATCTTTGACTTCAATATTTACCATGAATTCAATGGTTTCATTTCTGGCCAATCTCACATTCATCTGAAGGACCATGTCCTTCTAGCCCTGAGCAGCTAAGGTGTCAACCAAACAAATCATTCCTGGTTCCACCAAATCTTTCAGCAATCTTCCCTTCAAAATTTTCCTTTTGCCAAACTTGGCCAGTTTGTCTTGTTCACCATCAGACTCATTTTCTTCTTCACCACTCCATTCCTCATCTTCAAAAATTCTAACTTGTTTACTTTTCACTGTAGACCTTGTCCTCTTGTTCAATGAAGGTTTAGCAGCCTTAGACACAGAAGAAGACTTCTTGGAAGAAGTCTTGGTCCTTTTAGGTTTGGGGGTCAGAACCTCCACTGTTGTAACTTTCTCTTGATGGACCTGTTCCATCTCCTCAACATCAACAACTTCTGAGGACTCTGCAACATTACCTTTTCCTTTATCCATCATTTTTTTCGTACTTTCAACCAAGGCCTTTTGGTGGTCACTCTCACTCTGTTTCACCCTGCTTCTTGTGGCTCTTCCCTTTGGCAAGGGAATTTCAGTAGTGGTTGGGGAGGAAGCTTTTCATTTCTTTGAAGGTTTAGCAGTACTGGGGGCTTTTGGTGTTTGAGTTATTCTCTTCTTTGGGTCATAACTTGCACCTACTTTTTTAGAAGGTCTACTAGGGTCTATTCAATTGATGAACCAGGTTCATTTCCCTGTAAGCTTAAATTAACAAGCCCCTCAGCAACCTCCCCTGAATTGCTTCCCCTGACTTCTTGCCACGTTCTTTAACATTTTCCTATGCAACCCCACAAATAGTAGGTACATGCAATTCAATAGTGGGTGAATGATGAAGCACTCCTTTCCCTTTTCCCCTCACGTCACCACATTCACTCTCTCTCTCTTTTTCTTTTTCAAATTTCTTTTTACCTTCACTCCTTCTTAACTCAGGTAATTCCACATCCTTTATAGGTCCAACCAACACAAACCTATTTTCTAAATTTTCAGCCAAAGAAGAACTTACCTTAGAAGGGAATTTCTGAGCCTTATCAGAGTTAGAAGACCCAGGTCCTTCCCCCTTACTAAAAAATTTGAACGAATCAGAATCAGAGTCAGGGGCCTGACTTGCCTTTAATTTCTCATTCAATTTCTTTGAAAGAGCACCAGATGCCACCATTATACGAGCAAGCATTTTTACTCTTCTTCGCTTGAGTTGGGGAGTCGTGCTAAATGGAGGAGGGGTAGATGAATCGAAGGGAGTAGGCTGTGGGGGAGTTACAAGGTTGTCTTGTGGGTTCGTCATTCTAGCTTATTGCTTGAGGGAATTGGTGAGTTAAACCTTTGGAGAAGAAAGCAATTGAGAGTGAAGAAGTTTTTTGATGGTTTTGAATTATGAGGATGGCAGGGAGTTATAATGGGTATTTAAAGAGAAAGACTCATTTAATGGATAACTATAACTTTATGAGTCAATTAGAGGTCTTATCAACCTAAAATTGAGGTTGAACGAACGGTTAGGCTTCCCTAGATTTTAGGCATTTTTTGTGTTTAGAATTCTAATGCGGACGAAACTAGTTCAAAAGATCAACTGGATAACATTTTCTGATGTGTTGAACATTGGTAGGACTTTATTTAAACATTTATATTTGTAATTGTGTAGAGCATAGAAAACATACCTTGTCACTTAGATGAACCAATACTGATGAACCAAGTTCTTCATTTAGAAGTCTCTTGGTCATGCCTCAATTTTCCAAAATAGAGAAAAAAAATTGCTAGAGATTAGTGAGTCATATCAGTACACGTCACAGGAGTATACTGTTTACATTATGAAATTGAGTAAAAATTAATCTAGATATTTACACAAGTTTCAGATTTCTTAGCCAAAAAATAATTTTTTTTTCATTATTCCTTTTTTTCATTGTGCATTCTTAATTGGTCCCATTAGGTGATCTTAATCATCCCTAATTCTAGCATGTTCCTTTCAAAGCTTCCTCTACTCAGTGCTTTAGTAAAAATGTCAGCAATTTGCTTATCAGTAGCACATAATTCTATAGTAATCAATCTTTTCTCATAGTTGTCCTTTAAGAAATGATGTCTAACATCTATGTGCTTAGTCCTCTTATGATGAACTGGGTTCTTTGTCATACTTATAGCACTAGTGTTATCACAGAAAATAAGGATACAACCAATTTCAATGCCAAATCCATTAGTTGCTACTTGATCCACAGTAGTTGGGCACAACAAGAGGCAACGACAACATACTCAGCCCCAACAGTGGATAAGGCCACTGAATTCTGCTTTTTAGTGGCCCATGATACCAAACATGAACCAAGAAAAAGAGCCATACCTGAGGTACTTTTCCTATCCACAAGAAAGATGCATTATCAGCATCAACATATCCTACTAGATTAAAGTTACTACCTTCAGGGCACCAAAGACAAATATCAGTAGTGCCTTTCAAATATCTCAATATCCTCTTGATAAGAGTCAACTGGAATTCCTTAGGATTGGCCTGAAAATGAGCACAAAGCCCTACACTGGAAACTATGTCAGGTCTACTAGCAGTAAGATACAAAAGTATGCCAATCATACCCCTATACAACTTTTGATCAACAAGTGAACCAGGTTCGTCTATGTCTAATTTAGCGGCAGTTGCAATGGGTGTATCTATTTCTTTTGATTCATCCATTTTATACTTCTTAATCAACTCATTTACATATTTCTATTGATGGATCATGGTTCCATTAGGGTTTTGTTTGATCTGTAATCTTGAGAAAAAATTAAGCTCACCCACAATACTCATTTCAAATTCACTCCCTATTAATTTTGCAAAATCCTTACTCAATTTTTCAGTGGTTGCCCTAAAAATTATGTCATCGACATAGATTTGTACTACTAGTAGATCCTTACCTTTTTGCCTCAAGAATATAGTACTATCAATCTTACCTCGTTTGTAGCCATGTTCAAGATGGAATTTGGATAGATGTTCATACCATGCTCTAGGAGCCTACTTGAGTCCATATTGGGACTTTTCTAATTTGAATACATGATCTGGACACTCCTTACTTTCAAACCCTGGAGGTTGTTTGACAAAGACTTCTTCCTTTAAGTAACCATTGAGGAAGGCACTCTTCACATCCATTTGGTGAAGAGTAAATTTCATGTGTGCTGCAAAGGCTATGAGGAGTCTTATTGCCTCTAGGTTTGCTACTGGAGCAAATGTCTCATCATAATCTATGCCCTCCTCTTGGGTACAACCTTGGATCACTAGCCTTGCCTTGTTCCTTGTAACTGTTCCATTTTCATCAAGTTTGTTTCTGAAGACCCATTTAGTGCCAATCACCGACCTATCCTTGGCTCTTGTGACCAGATGCCACACTTGACTTCTTTTAAACTGATTGAGTTCATCATGCATTGCATTCACCCAATCTGTATCATGCAAAGCTTTAGCAACATTTTTAGGTTCAATAAGAGATAAGAATGCATCAAAAGCACACAGATTCTTTAATTGAGATCTGGTTTTGACTCCAGAAGTTGGATAAGTAAGGATGTTCTCAATGGAATAAGAACTTTGATACTTGTAAGGTTTCACAACCAATTGATTTCTGTTTGGGGTTTCTCCCATGTTTTGTTGCTGAGGAACATGCTCATAAATAGGTTTCATTTGGGAATTAGATTCATTCCTTCTTTGTTCAGTTCCCCCTGTTAGGTTGCCCCGGATGGAAGAACCTGTTCCATCACCTATTCCTTCTTTTGACGCCTCTTCAGCCTGAGCTGTGACTTCACTAAAGTCTCTTACCAGCCCATTGTAGTTTGGGTCATTGTGGACAGGACGGCAAAGTCAATGCATTTCATTCCTATGGAAGTTACTTATTCTTCAGAGCGACTGGCAAGTATTTATATCCGCGAGATTGTCTGTTTTCACGGTGTGTCTGTGTCTATCATTTCTGATCGAGGTACGCAGTTCACCTCATATTTATGGAGGGTAGTACAATGTAAGTTGGTCACGCGGGTTAAGCTGGGCACAACATTTCATCCTCAAATGGACGGTCAGTTTGAGTGTAGTGGAGATGTTAGACCATTGAGGTAACTACTTGGGAGTTTGAGGCGGACATGAGGAGTAGATATATCCACCTTTTCACCAGCCCAACTACCTTTCTATGTTTGTTCAAGGACGAATGATTGTTTTAGAGGTGGACAAGTGATGAACCAATACGTCATCTCATGTTTTAGAATTAAATTCTGTGTTTCGAAGCCTTAAGTATCTTAATTTAGCCTTCTTAGATTTGCGTGTGTGGTCCGGTTGTTTTTCCAGATGGCTTATAAGCCAAAAATCTAATAAAAATAAGAATTTTTGCCTTAAAAGTTAATTTTAGTTGACTTCGGTCTATGTTTTGAGTAAAGGACTTGGACCTATGTTTTGATGGTCTCGGTAGGTCCGTATTGAAATATGAGATCTGGGCATATGCACGGAATCGAATTCCGAGGTCTCTAGCTCGAGATATGAGTTTTTATTGAAAATGAAAAGAATTGTTTTAAGAATTCGGTTAATGTTTGGTATCGTTGTTATCGGGTCTGTATTTTGGTTTTGGAGCCTTATATAGGTCCATTATATTATTTGAGTCTTGTCTGTAAAATTTGGTGAGAAACGGAGTTGATTTGACGTGATTCAGACATCCGGCTGTGAAAATAGAAGTTGTAAATCTTTCTTGAAAATTTCATTCGATTTGGTGTTCAATTCGTAGTTCTAGGTGTTATTTTGGATATTTGATCATGCAAGAAAGTTTGTATGGTGTTTTAGGATTTGTGTTCTTATTTGGTTTTGAGCCCTGAGAGCTCGAGTGAGTTTTAGATATGCTTAAGATGATTTGAACTTGGAAAGTCTGGTGTTTTTACTAGGGGAGGATTTTACACTACATGAACGCAAGACCATGGCCGCGAATGTAAAGTACTAGGGGGGTTGATCTATGAGAACGCGACCCATCTCATGAGAACACATATCTTTATCTAGGCTAGGTAGGGGAGTTGAGGCAACTCTACGCAAACGCGATCCCCGTCTCTCGAACGCAGAGGTCAGGGGGAATAGAACTTCGTGAACGCGTACAGTTACTCGCGATCGCGTAGGCCACTTAGTCCCTGCTCTTCGTGAACGTGATAGTGTTCACGCGAATGCGATGAGAACACTGTCGCATAACTATTAAATAGTCCCATTACGGGATTATGGCCATTCTTTCAAATTTTCAAAAGCTAGAAAGCCTAGAGACGATTCTCTTAAGATATTCTCTTTCCCAAATTGTTGGTAAGTTATTCTAACCTACTTTCTTTCAATTATCTATTACATTTCATGAACTTTCAACCTAAAATCTAGAGTTTCCATGATAGAATTGGGATTTTTTGGGTAGAAACTAGGGATTTGGAAAACTGGGATTTAGAACTCAAATTGTGTTCGGATTCCAAAACCAATTATATATCTGGGCTCAGAGGGTGAATGTGTAAGTGGATTTTATGCCGACCTCGGGTTTTGACCAAGCAGGCCCGAGGTCGTTTTTTGACTTTCTGGGAGAAAGTTTGGGAAATCTAAGTTTATTAATTGTAGTTGATTCGTTTAGAAATATTTGATGTTATTGAGTTAATTTTGTCTAGATACGAGTGTTTTGGAGGCAGATTCTAGGGGAAAGGCTCTAGTAGAGATTTGAATTGACCGCGGAGCGAGGTAAGTATCGTGGTTAACCTTTGCTTGAGGGATTAGGTCTTATTTGCCTATTTTCTACGTGTTTGAATGTTGAGTACAATGTATAGGTGAGATGACGAGTACCTAAGCGTTGTTGTCGAGTCATAGCATGTGAGTGAGCCTTATTCATATATTTATATCTTTCCATGATCATATTATCCATGCTTAGACTAGTTAATCGTTATGTTGATCATTCTTATCGTGTTTATGGACTTTGGTAATAACTGTGTATTGATTCAAAGTTGAGGTTGGTATTGTGGAACCTAATGTGAAGTAAGACTTGTTCTTATTATTTCTATCTCCTTGTTGTTATTGTTCATTGTTTTGGTGAGGGAGAGTGTTAATGCATGAAGGGTGATGTTGTGCCATATTTTGTGAGTGTTAATGCACGACGGGTGATGATGTGACATATTGTGAGTGTTAATGCACGAAGGGTGATGCCGTGCCATGTTATGAGAGAGTTAATGCACGAAGGGTGATGCCATGTCGTTTCTATTAATTCATATGGTGAGGTTTAGAGTAAAAGCACGAAGGGTGATGTCGTGTATTTTTTTTACCGTGGTTACTTGTTCCTATTTTCTTAAAGTATATCAGTTTATCAAAGTGCTTATTTATTGTCGTGATCCTTTATCTTGTGATCCCCTCAGCATGTCCCCCTCCCAATATTACTTGTCTTGTTTCTTTTTATATATATATATATATATATATATATATATATATATATATATATATATATATATATATATATATATATATATATATATATATATATATATTGTTATAATAAACAAGTTTATTTGTAGGTGTCTTGTCTTAGCCTCATCACTACTTCATCGAGATTAGACTCGACACTTACTAGTACATGCAGTTGGTTGTATTAATACTGCACTCTGCACACCCTACGTAGATTTTGGTACTGGCCTGAGCTAATCATGAGGTTAGTTGCTCTATCCATCCTACAGGAGACCCAAGGTAGATCTGTCGGCATCCGCAAACCTTGGAGTCCCCTTCTAGACATTTCATTTTACCCTTTCTTTCATTTCGAAAAAACAGTTGTATTTCTTTCAGACAATTACTTATAGTGAAATCTTAGAAGTTCGTGAATTGTGACTCTAGATCCGGGTAGTATAATATATATTGATGTTATTATGAATTTCCGCTTTCATTTTAACTTGTTATAATTTATTTACTATTAATTATTGAAACGTATAAGAATTGGCTTAAATAAATCTCTAACTTTGGCTTGCCTAGCAAGTGAAATGTTAGGCATCATCACGGTCCCAACGGTGGAAATTCCAGGCCGTGACAGTGACACTCTAGGTTTATTTGAGAGGCAAAAGAAGTTTGAGAGTACCAACCAACTTGATAGATATAAAACATTAGAAAAAGGTATGGCTTTTAAGGATCTTGCTAATTCTAAGTAGGTTATTGATTTTTATGGGCCTTCAAGTAGATAAGAATGATAGGATAAGTCTTAGATACAAGTGTCAGTTTGGGTGTCCCTTTATTCTAAGGATGACAGAGATCAATGGGTAAAGATAAAAACTTGGAGGGATGAACATAATTGTGGTGAAGTATTTGAGAACAGAAGAGCTACTCCTGCTGCTTTAGCACATTATTTTAAGGGAAAGATTCAGAATAATCCAAAATTTAAGGTTAAAGAGATGAAAGTTGATTTAGAGGATAGATTTAGTCTGAATGTGAGTGATTCAAATTAAAAGAGGGTGAAGAGAATGATTTATAGAAATTAGAGGGAAGCTACTTGGATGAGTACAACAAGTTGGAGGAATATGCTTAAGATTAGAGGGAAAACAGCCCTGGGACTGATGTGGTGATACAAGTATCCAAGGATGCAATGGAGGAAGGTAAGGGAAGATTTTTCAGGATGTATGTCTACTTCCAGACCCTCAAGAGTGGCGTCAAAATAGGGTTGAGACCTTTTATAAGTCTAGACGGAACCTTTTTAAAAGACAAAGTCCAAGGGATATTGTTAGTTGTTGTTGCTTAAGCTTCTTGGAAGCATGTGTATCTGCTAGCTTTTATAGCTTGGGCTGTGATGGATAAGGAAACAAAAAAATGGCAGCGGTTCCTGGAGCACTTGGAGACTTTTTTGGACTTGAAAGATGGTGAAGGGTGTATATTCATGACAGATATGTAGAAGGTATCTTGCCATAATTTCATAATTTTTTTATTCAAAATTATGTTATTTAGCTTGTTAATGTAATGTTGCTTCATGTGCATGGTCTATTATATGTTGTAAGGAATGTGTGTCCACAATCCTATCACAGATATTGTGCACGACATATTGAAGCAAACTGGAGCAGAGATTGAAAGACTGATAAGATGAAAAAACTAATATGGTGGTGTTCTTGGAGCACATATGAGGAAGAATTTAAGAATATTTTAAAATAGTTAGGTGAAGTGTCTGAAAATGCGGCCAAGGACTTATTGAATTATCCATCAGTAAGCCGGTGTATAGCTAACGTTGATACCCAATGATGGACAACAACTTTACAGAGTATTTTAACTTTTGGATTCTTGAAGCTAGACATAAGCCAATTTTGAAGATGCTTGAGGATATAAGAGTGAAGGTGAAGTCTTCCCACCTTTTATGGTTACTGCTTGCTAATTTTTCTACTGTTGACTAACTATTCTTCATACTTACTGGTTGATAATTGAAGGTTATGAATCAACTAAAGGATAAATCAAATGAAGTTAGCAGTTGGAGAGGTAAACATAGCCCATATGCAATGGAGCTATACAATGATTACAGAGAGATAACTTCAACCTACAAGGAATATTTCAATGGAGATAGGGTTTTCGAAATAAGTGTGATGACCTAAAAGGTCATCACTTGTTTTGAAAGTAAATTCTGTGTTCTGAAGCTTTAAAATGGCTTACCTCGATTTGTGTGCATAGTCCGAGCGTGTATCCGAAAAGCCATTATGTGAAAACCTGTGAAAAATAATAAAATTTTCTTTTAAAATGAATTTAAGTTGACTTCGGTTAACATTTTAGGTAAACGGACCCGACCCATAATTTGATTATACCGTAAGGTCCGTAGAAAAATATGGGACTTAGACGTATGCCCGGAATCGAAATCCGAGGTCCCAAGCCCAAGAAATGAATTTTGAAGAAAATTATTTAACTGAAATTATAAGAGTTTTTGGAAATTTAAGAGTGTTTGAAATTGAGGGTATCGGGCCCGTATTTTGATTTCGGATCCCGGTACAGGTCTTATATGGTATTAAGTTGAGTCTATAAAATTTGGTAAGAAACGAACTTAATATAACGTGAATCGGACCATCGGTTGATAAAAATGGAACTTAAGAGTTCATGAGATTTTTCTTTGATTTTGATGCTAAATTTATAGTTATTGATGTTATTTTGATGATTTGATCATACGAGCAAGTCTTATGATGATGTTGGACTTACTTGCATATTTGGTTTGGAGCCCTGAGGGATCAAGTGAGTTTTGGATAGGCCACAGAGTGAAATTGGACTTAGGAGATTTCTGGTGTGTTGCAGATGTGTAGCAGGCCTCTGATCTCGTAAATGCGAGATCAGGCATCACAATTGCGATGAAAGCAGGGTTCGCAAATACGAGGCTTTTGTCATAAATAGGAAGAACCCATGGCCATCCTTACCTTGAAAATATGGGGTATACTTCGCAAATGCGAAGTCTTCAGTGCATGCCAGGAGTTGCAGATGCCACACCTTTATCGCAATTGCAATATTGCAAATGCGATAATATCTTCGCAAATGCGAAAGGAGCAGAAATACCCAGGGTTCGCAATTGGTCGCAAATGCGAAGGAAGCAGGTTTTTTAAGGGTTCGCAATTGCGAATCCTGGTTGCAATTGCAACATCAGAGACTGGCTAAATGAATTTCAGACGGGATTTCAACAATTTTTACAACTTTTTCAAAACCTAAACTCTTTTGGGCGATTTTCTAAAGAAAAGTTCTTCTCTAAATCGATTCTAAGTCATTTCTAACTCATTTTTTAATCTATAATATCTTTTTACATGATTTCAACTCAAAATCAAGGGTTTTCATGGGGGAAATTTGGTGTTTTGGATAGAACTTAGAATTTTTAAATTTTGGGAATTTGGACCTCGATTTGAGGTCCAATTTCAAAATGAATTATATATTTGAGTCTGTGGATGAATGGGTAATCGGTTTTTAGTTCGCACCTCGGGTTTTGACCATGTGAGTCCGGGGTCAATTTTTGACGTTTTGGAAAAATCATTGGAAAACTTATTATCATGCATTAGAATTGATTCATTTAGCATTTATTGATACCGTTAAGTAACTTGTGGGTAGATAAAAGCGAATTGGTGGTGGAAACAAGAGGTAAAGGGGTAGTTGAGACTTGAATTATGTTCGTAGAATCGAGGTAAGTATTTGGTCTAACCTTAGCTTGAGGGATTAGGAGTTGTGTCTTATTTGCTATGTGTTAATTGTGGAGTATGACGTATAGACATGGTGACATGTATCTATAGGTTGGTATCAAGCATGCCCGTGAGTCTCGTATTGTAATCGTTGTGACTCTGTTGTGATTTACTCATGCTTAATATGATGATTTCCATTGTTGTTTCCCTTGCCGGGATGTTATTGTTTATGATATTGTCTCCCTTGCCATAATGTCGTTGTTATACTCTTGTTCCATTGTCGGGATTCTTTTATGATTGATGTTGAATTATATATGGGATCAGGTTGCACACCGCAACGGTATTATATGATTTGGGATCGGGTTGCACGCCGCAACGGTATTATGTGATTTAGGATCGGGTTGCATGTCGCAACGGTATTATGTAATTTGGGATCGGATTGCGCGCTACAATGGTATTATGCGATTTGGGACTGGATTGCACGCCGCAATGGTATTATATGATTTAGGATCGAGTCGCACGCTGCAATAGTGTTATGTGATTTGGGATTGAGTTGCACGCCACAATGGTATTATATGATTTGGGATCGAGTTGTACATCGCAATAAGAAAGAATGAAAGTGAATATTGATTCTTATGGGAAGAACGAGAGTAAAAACACGAAGGGTGATTTCGTGCACTTGTTTCTGATTTCCTTATTCTTGTTGGCAATTGAATTGTGGTTTTTCTTTACATTCCCCTATTGGTATTCTATTGTTACCTGATACTTCCCGCAACATGCTTTCCACCTCTTATCTTTACCTGTAGATATCTGCCTTTATTTTTCCGTTGTATATGATTTAACTGCACAGATTTATTTGGTAGTCTGGTCCTAGTCACTACTTCGCCGAGGTTAGGCTAGGCACTTACCAACATATATGGTCGGTTGTACTGATACTATACTCTACACTGTGCGCATATCCCAGTGTTGTAGCTTTTGGACCGCAGTAAGGTTGCTGCCTTCAGTATATTCATGCGACCCGAGGTAGTCCTGCAGGCGTCTGCAGGCCTTTGTGTCTCCTTATATCTTTCTGTACTATTCCTTTTATGTATTTCAGAAACAATTTTGTATT
The DNA here is from genome assembly GCA_026770625.1 of Nicotiana glauca. Lineage (NCBI taxonomy): Eukaryota > Viridiplantae > Streptophyta > Magnoliopsida > Solanales > Solanaceae > Nicotiana > Nicotiana glauca. Next base: position 21,018 of record MU722578.1, read on the forward strand.
TATCTTTCGAACCTGTATTTGTAGTATTCCTAGACAGTCTGTGAGTTGTGACACAAGTTCTGGGTAGCTTATGTTAGGGATTGACATTGGTATCATTATTAAATTGTTACATTTCATTCTTCCGCTTTATTATTTCCACTATTTATATGATGTTTATTCACCATTGTTAAAGGATTAAAAATAAAAAAGGTTAAGTAATTGGAATAATTGGCTTACCTAGCTTTCACTAGTAGGCGCCATCACAACTCCCAAGGGTGAAAAAATCCGGATCATGACAATAAGTGAAGGTGAAGAGGCAAACAGTTATTCTAGAGCAACAAAGGCGCACATGCAGGATTTTGGACATATTTGGAATCCCATGTGTTCATGCTATCAAGGCATTAAACTATAAGAAGTTGGACCAACACTAGAGATTCACTAGTGGTGTTCCAAACAAGCTTGGCAGTTGGTGTATCAGCCCAAACTTCAACATGTTAGTGGTGAAAATTCTGAAAAGTTGAGCCAAACCAAACCATGGAACCACCACCATTATCAAAGATGGTTAGCAGAAAGTGAAAAGGTCAAGAGAGAAGATGAGATTAAGAAAAGGCAAGGAGAATGGTCAAATTATAGGAAGGGTCTTCAAATGAACTTGTGAGTTTTTGTGGCAAGCCAAACCATAATAAAAGAATATGTCCATTAACCTATAAGGTATACCTAACTTTCTTAATTTAAATTCTAGTAAATAATTTATGCTTAACAATCTGAATTTTATTGTTACAGCCCCAGAATGTGCAAGACCATACTCAAACAACTTAAGACCAATAATCAAAAAAATTAATCCTAGTTTTACAGTACAAAACCAAAAAATGCCAAGTCAGGCTAGTCAACCAAGTCAGCTATCCAATCATCAATCCAGTCAGCAATCTAGTCAGTATACTCATATGGCAAGTCAACAATCCAATCAATACACCCAGACAACTCAAATGCCAATTTAGCATATTCAGACTAGAAGAAGGCTTATTCAGTGCAGAAGTTGAACCAATTTTGAGGCCTAAGGTTGTATATGACATTAAGACTAGACTTTAGCATAAGAATCATCAAAATTCTAGGACTAGAAAGATACAATTTACATGAGATCACATCGGTAGCTTACAACCAACAAAATTGCCATACTCCCCAAAGAGAACTACCTGGAAGGGAAAGGAGGCAATGACAACAACTCAACTATAGGGTGTGAAACAGAAAAAGATTGGTAAACTTAAAGCTAGAAGAGACAAGGGGACGGACATGGGGGAGTACTATAACAACTAACGATGAATGTAATATACATTTTCTTCCTTTTATTGCACGACTGTTTGACTATATTATGTTTGTTGATGTTCTAGGTCTTTAGACAAGTAAATATTGTGACAGTGGTACAAGTATTTGGATCACACATTTACTTGTCTAATAATAATATTTTATTGGGCTTAAATATTGAAACAATGTATGTTTGCTACTCGATTAATGACAATGTTCTTCTTATCTATCTATAAGAGATGATTATGTTCTTATAATGTACTAATTATATCGCCATTCCATTATTAGTGATTTTTCTTGAATGCAAAAAATATGTGTGAGACTTATGGTATCAAAAAAAAAATTTCATTTCATATCCACTAAGGACCATTACAACAGCAGCATCACCATACACATCAACATTTACAACATCCCAAATCGATAAACATAAAAAAAAAACCTTCAACAAAATCTGCAGAATTACAACCTTTGAACCAAATAATCTAACTACACTACATCATCTTGAAAACTAGCACCAACATAAAGACAACTCAAGAAAAAAAATAATAAACCACTTGTCACAATCCAATTTCTCCCTCCGTGAGTTGTCGTGATGACACCTACTCTCTATGACGAAGTAAGCCTAACACTTTGCAAAAATATAAAATAAAAGCATAAACATTAACTACTAGCAGTGATAAATATCTAATAAGCAACTGAATACCACTCGATATATACAATTTTCACCTCTGAAATGTACCAAACAATTCCCAAAACCCGGAAAATCGTAAGTCACAAGCTATTAAGAAGTCTTAACTATTCTATACATCATCTCTATAGAAAGAAAGGAAAAATGAACATAGAGGAATAGATGAGGACTACGAGGATCTGCGAGCGCGGGTAGATGTACCTTGAAGTCTCCAATAAGCAACATCAACTGGAACTAGTGATGAGACTGGTAAGATGAACCTGGATCTGTACACGAAAAACATATGCATGAAAGGGCATGAGTACACCACAACAGTACCCAGTAAGTTTTAAGCCTAACCTCGATCGAGTAGTGACGAGATCAGGTGAGGGCCCTACTGGTATAAATATAATAAAATAAGGCAGAATGAAATACCACAGCAAAAAATAGATACGAAAAGGTAACAGAGATATAATAAATGAAAGAAAATAGCTCATAACACAGTTATAACAATAGGGGATCTCCCGAGATACCGTCTCGTAGTCCCAAACGTAAATGTGCAGGGGGATCTCCTGAAATACCATTCGGTAGTCCCAAAGTAAATATGCAGTGTTGGGGGATCTTTCGGAATACCCGTTGTCTCAAAGTAAAATACAATACATGGGATCTCCCGGAATATCGTTCTGTAGTCCCAAAGTAAATATGCATCTCAAACAATAGAATTACAACTATATATGGAAATCCTACAATTTAGACTAAGTACAAGTCAATGAAGAAACAAAAATTTCACTAAGCATGATGTACAAAGTTCAGATAAGCAATTAAGACACGTAGACATGTCGTCCTGAACTAAATAGGATAATTACATATACTAGTGTAGCTCAGTTAAAGTAAAACATATATTTTACTTAATGAATTGGAGTTTTCAACAAATAGCCCGTGTACGCACTCGTCACCTCACAGACATGGCGCTCATACATCACACAATACCAAATCCTAAGGGGAGTTCACCCACACAAGGTTAGGAAAGCCACTTACCTCGAACCAAGCTCAATCAATCCGTCACAATGCTCATTCTACGAATATCTAACTCCCAATGACCCAAATATATCCAAAACCAATTACATAACATGAATATAACTACAGAAAACTAATCTAGCTATTGAATCAAAGCTAAGGCAAGAAATTAAAAAATCGTTCAAAAAGCCTCCCCGGGCCCACGTCTAGGAATCGGGTAAAAGCCACAAAATATGAACACCCATTCACTCACGAGTCTAACCATACCAAATTCACTCAACCCGATACCAAAATCTCGATCGAAACCCCAAAATTTGGTCTATGAACTCTTCTCAAATTTTCCCAAATTTTCACCCCAAATCCAAAATTAAATGATAAAATTAATTATAGATTAGTGGTATATAACAAAAATCAAGTTAAGAATCATCACCTAATTGATATCTCTGAAAATCCATCAAAATATCGTCCAAATCCGAGCTCCCAAACTGAAGTTTTGATAAAAATGGCTAACCCTCGATTTTGGAATGTTTAAGTACTGCCCAGGTAATCCTTCTTCCCGAATGCGGCCATTTCATCTCTTTCGCGTAGAATAAAAATCCACCGATCGAAATTCCTCTTTCGCGAACGCGAGAGTCCTCTCACGAACGCGTAGCTTCACCTGCTAGACCCTTCGAAAACGCATTCTCCTCTATGCAAGAATAAATCCTTGGGGTCCCAGCTGTTCCATTTTTTCCTCTACGCGAACGCCTCTTACTCCTCGCGTTTGCAAGGCTTCCACCAGACACACCTTCGCGAACGCGATGAACAAACTTCTTTAACAAAAACCAAAAAAAATCTGCTATCTTTCCAAAGTCCAAATTGATCCGTTGAGCATCCAAAACATAACCGAGGTCCCCGGAACCTCAACCAAACATACCAACCAATCTTAAAATACCACATGAACTTATTCGGTCCCTCAAATCACATCAAACAATGCCAAAATCACAAATCACCCTCGAATTCAAACTTAAAGAACTTGAAACTTTAAAATTCTACAATCGATGCCGAAATCTATCAAACTACATCCGATTGAACCCAAAATTTGCAAACAAGTCATAATTAATACTACGGATCTACTCCAACTTTCGGAATCAGAATCCAATCCCGATATTAAAAATTCCACAACCGGTCCAAATCTCCAAAAATTCGACTTTCACCATTTCAAGCCTAAATGAGCTATGGACCTCCAAAATATAATCCGGATATGCCCCTAAGTCCAAATCACCTAACAGAGCTAACGGAACCGACTAAACTCCATTTAGGAGTCATCTTTATATAGTTCCAACTACGGTCCAATTCCCAAGGCTTACGCTCCCATTTAGGGACTAAGTATCCCAAACACTTCCAAAAATCACAATGAAATCTCCCGGCAAGTTACAATAGAAGAAATAGATATAGGGAAAGTAGTTAATAGAGGATCAGGGCTTTAAATCTCGAAACGACTGGCCGGGTCATTACATCACTTCATCATTTGTAGTTTATCCTCCATCCTAGCCACGTTGTCTAAGTTTGATGAATTAGTTCACTCCATCTCTTACATTATTTTCTCCATTTTCAGTCTTTCAGCATAAACATCCTCTTCCAAGTTGCCACTATCTTCTTCAAATAATTCCATTCAACTTCCACGGACTTCAGTGAAGTATTCAAATTGTTGATTAACATCGTCACATATGGTGACATCTCTTCATCCTGCCATTTTCACAAACTACATGAAGCTTCCTTGTCAAAATGAGAGCATTTGTAGAATCTACAACTACCGTTCAAGGAGTCTTAGCCCCAAAATAATTTGCAACTAAACCACAACCACAACGACGCGACGAACCAGAAGAGACAGATTTTTCAGACATCTTGAATTTTTTGTTAATCAATAAAGGCGCAACTTTTACAACCAAACACAATATTCGAAGGGAAAAGACAAAATTTAATTAGTTGAAAAAAAAATTTGGGGAAGAAGATATGAGCATACCTGATGACCTAGGAACTAAATTGGGAAAGAAGACGACTGAAATAGGTGGGTATAAGGTAAAAATAACTGACATAGGTAATAAGGGGTGGGTTGGATCGGTTAAATAGGTCGAAAAATACCCAATTTCAATTTCAGTCCCACAAAGCCACATGGCCAAATGAAAGGTTGCCACATCATTTAATGAGAGACCCACATGTGTTGTCGCTAGCCGTGAAGGTAAATTTGATAAATAGAATTAATGTCCCATACATTTTCAAACGAATAAATGGACGAGAATGTATGTAAACCATTTACCATACGATAGGGGTAGTTTAAGCCCTTTTCAGATCTAATAATAATTCTTATTGCTTAACTTTTTAAGTACTTCAATTCTATCTCACTTTAAAACATCAATTCCATAGAAGGGTTCTATGCTCCTTTGACATGTACTAATTTATTTGCCTTAAATATTAACTTTGTTTCTCTATATAATAATATGTTACTATTTTATAGGAAGGTGTCACGGGGATATAATGAAGGATTATCAAGAAGGTACAGTAAATGAAGAGGAGGAAGGAAATTAGCACACCCTTGATAGATTGTGTTGTGTTGTCTACTATACAACTAATGACATAATCAAAGCAATAATGTAGAATTAAAGTGCAATTCCAATGGTTAAGTCCATATAAAGGTGGAACTAATTGAAGGTGAAGACAAAATGGGATACAACAAAATACTAAAATAATTGGTCCAAAATTGCTAATCGATCACTCATAATAACCACTTAGATGAGACCAAAAAAGAACCCATTGGTGGTAGTGAGAGTCCCCCTTGTAGTCTTTTAGGCCATTGATTGAAAATCAAATTTTCTTTTTTATTATAACCCAAAAGGATATAAAAATAAAAATAAAAATTATGGTTTGCAACGAAGTAACACTAGAACGCAAAAAAATGATATCCAAACAAAAATTCCTGGATTTATCCAAGAACTTCAATTTGTGGCCATCCTTTAATGCTCTAATGCTAACAATAATAGCAACTCGATCTCTTCTATGAAAGAAGATAGCCCACTCAACTCTCTGTCCAAGCAGAGCAACCAAAAAAACTTCAGCTCCTCTTACCTCTAGCTAGGAATGAATGACACAGTTGACAAGCTGGTAATTTTCTTGGCAAAGAGAGATGGAATTGACAAACTTGTCAAGACATTCCAGTACGTATCCAAGCTCGTAAATTGGCACGCTGAGAAAACGTACCCTGAATTTGCCACTAGAGCTAAGCAATGGGAAGTTGCGTCTGGCCTCAGTCGAAAAGCTTTCCGAAGTGGTCGATTCCTCACTGGATTCAATGCCCTACGAAGGAGCCCCGGCACGTCCTCAGGTTTCAGGTTGCTAGCTGTTCTAGCCAATTCAGGAGAGATGGTCTATTTCTTCTTTGACCATTTTCTCTGGCTGTCGCGAATCGGAGTAATGGATTCCAAGTATGCTAAAAAGATGAGCTTCATTTCTGCATTTGGTGAGTCTGTTGGATACGTGTTTTTCATTATCTCGGATTTTATTCTCATTACAAGGGGCTTAAAAGCAGAAAGGAAGCTTTTGACGGAAGAGGAGGAGTCTAAGGAAACAGAAGGGGAAATCAAGAAAATTAGAATGGATAGAATTATGAAATTGATGGCTGTGGCAGCTAATATAGCTGACCTTATAATTGCTTTGGCTGAAATTGAACCAAATCCATTCTGCAACCATACCGTTACTTTAGGCATTAGTGGCTTAGTTTCTGCATGGGCTGGTTGGTATAGAAACTGGCCCTCCTGAACATAAGTTATCAGATTGATGGCGAATTTCAAAGAATATGAATGTAACAAACTTCAGTTATATATATATGATCAGCGCGAGCTGAAACGTTGCGATTTACTATACATGTAAGTGTTGAATAGGCTTTTCTTTTCTCTTTCTGTTCAAAGTTGGATTTTGTTGCATGAATTCTGCAAAGTTCAGATTTAAGTTACTATACATTGCTGTCAAAAATCACTTTTAAAAAGTTGTCTAAGTCAAACACGAGTAAGTAACCTGAAAAATAAAGTAAATAACGTATTACGTCAATCATAATGTAAAAGATCATTATATTGTCTATTATACGGTTAACTTTGATGGATTATTACGTGCGGTGGAAGCAATCCTAATATCGAAATTACATTTAAGCTAGACAATTAGTATAAATGGAATTTCACGGGTTACCTCTTAAAGCTTGAACAAAGCTCCTCTATCACGTGAGCATCTAATTTCACATCTACTCAATGAAATCATCATCATCAACACGATCACAATACCGAACGTTCTACGGTCTTCTAATGTGTTACCCAAATAAAATCCGAAAATGGTAATTTCGTGTGGGCAATATTTTCTAGGAAAAATGGCTGAAAATTTTGGCAACCATCTCTACTCCTTCTAGGTAGAAAACCTTATGTATTTATTGCACAAATTTTAAGGGTTAAAACCCTTTTTCCAAAACCTGTTAGGTTTTTCTTTCCACCAGAAAAATGATTCATTTATTTCGTATTATTTAGACACCAGGGACCACATAATTTAATTAACAAGGCTTCCAATTATGGAATTAATTTCTAATTTTTAAAACTAATATCAACCATAATTAATTACGAATTATTCCACTAAAAAAATCTTATTTAACTTTCCGTATTAAAATTTAGATACTAATCAATTAAATTAAATTACTGATGATTTAATTTATTGATTATTTCCTTTAAACTTTCGCTTAACTTATTTCATGTGTCAGATATATAATCCACCGGCCAGGTTTACACACAAAAATTTATAAGCTTTCATAAAGGTGTATCATCAATCTCTAAACCGAGACATGGATTCTATCAACTAACTATTACTTTGTCAATGTACATTCTTATAATCCAATTTACCTGACATATTGATCCACGAAAGAATCTCGCTTTTTAATAAATTAAAACATTAATATACACAGCTAATAATATTATATCAAGATTAAAAGTACAAATACATTTAATGACTAGAGAATTTATTTTATTAAGTCAGTATAAAATACTTATCTCTACTTGATCCGTTCAATACATATAAAATGTACTAGCACAAGAAGTTGGAATTAAATCATGTACGCAGACCTTACCCCTACCCTGGGGTAGAGAGGCTGTTTCCAAATAGAAACCCGACATCCTTCCCTCCAAGAACTTCCCACCTTGCTCTTGGGGAGACTCGAACTCACAACCTCTTGGTTGGAAGTGGAGGTTGCTTACCATCAGAGCAACCTCTGCTGTTGTTTGTTGTTGTTGTAAATAAGTTAAACTCTATACCCTAAATCATCTATTATATAAGCAAATGACACAGACTAATATATGATCTATTTAAAACTTTATTAAAACTGGATAAATAATTATTTCATAATAAATACTATATCTAAACCAAACCCATGAGTAATAGTATATATCCCGACAATTTATTTGCAATTACTCTATTAAAGGTTATGTATTCAGGTTTCAAGAAGTATTGCTTATAACTCGCGCACTGTCTTTTTTGCTTTCTCCTCTGTTTTTTATTTTCCTTTATAATTCTTGCACTAATATGTGTTACAGCCCAGATCCTTATGACTCTTCTATTGATCTTTTAATTTTTGTCGAGCGAAATTTATTCACTGCAAATTAAAGACGCTAAAGACCAGTAGCCAAGGAGAATACCATAATGAAAATTATAACTAAAAGCTTTCTTTTCAACGTTCTCTTCTAGTAATCCACGGTGGAGGCGGATTTTTGACTTTGTGCGTTGTATTTGTATGTGAAAATTAGTTCCTGTTATACTGTTATCAGTTATGTTAGGATATACTATAACCAATCCAGTTCGTTTTTATTCTTAAAAACACATAAAGTGGTTTTAGCTTTATATCTTTTTTACGAATATAACTGTTTAATTAATCAGATATGTTCGTCTTATTTATGTTCGACATGTTGTAAAACTAGATAAACCGAACTATTTCTAAACTGAATATTTACAATCAAAATCTTTTAACTTTTGAATGTAAACTTTCTCTTCAAAAGCAAAGCCAAATATTGTTTACCCTAAAAAATTGGTTAAAAATTAAACTTATAATATAGTTTTAAGGGCACATGATTTTACCTAATACCAATTGATAAACGTAGAAATTAGCAGTAAAGATTAACAATGAGACAGAGCAAACCAGTCCTGAAACGTGGTTCAACCTTCGAGCTTAAGTGCCCTCGAACTTATCGGTGCCCAAAACAGTTAAGAAGCAAACTGATGAACAAGAATGTAAGCTACAAAGTATTGTATTGCTTTGATATGCGTGAATGTAAGATGGTTACAAGATGATTAGGACCCTCTTCATATAGTAAAAGAATCCTATTTATGGTACAATTTTAATTACGGAAGTAAATCCCATGATTAACTAAATAACTGCCCTTCATTTGATCTGTTCCGAGATTTATGTCATGATTTTCGACCAGTTACGTATATCTCATCTTTCCGTTATTGTACTTTGCTCGATGTCTGTCTCTTTTGGTCTCGATCGCTACTGGCCTCGATCTTTGATAAGTGCCTCGGTCCTTGAACTCGGTGCCATGTCCTCGTACCTCAGTCTGGTCCTTTGTGAGGCCGACCTTCGACGCAATTCCCTAGCCTCGATCAAACAGTAAAATAGGGTAGGCCCAGTTTTAATTGCATACAGATAGTCCCCTCGTTTCTTGAAGTATAATGAGAAGAAACGAATTGAGCCTTCGATTTTGTACCTCGACCTGCATCATCTTCCTAACGTAAGCGATGACGTCCCGTCTGTTCGCATATCGAGGCATTAAATGCCTGCCAGTTGCTGCCCGCCATTATATTTTGAACCGTCACCTTCTTCCTATAAATGTGCTTTCCTTCTCTTTTGCCCAAACTTTACTCTTAATCTCCGCCCTAATCTTCAAAGCTTTTCACTTCCCTCAAGCCTGCTCGTGCTGCATAATCTCTAGGTTTCGTTATCAACATTCCCTCAAAACACCACACCTCATTCCCCTTTTTCTTCTTTCAGCTTGCAGAGATGGAAAAAATATCTAAAACTGTTCCACAAAAGGAGGGAACCTCTTCATTGAGGCCGGCCGACGATGAAACACCGGTAGAGCCGCGCCTTGAGGAGTGCATTCCCGAGGGGGGCGTGATCTTACTTCAAACTCTAAAGTCGAGAAAACTTCATTTGTCCCTGGCCGGTGCGAGCCGATATCGATATACATGTTCTTGATAACTGAGATTGACGTTGTCAAGAAAGACTGTCATTGGGAGAAGAAAGAGGTGGTGATTTCGACTCCCGAGGAAGATATCACTACCCACGTGAAAATGTTTCTAAGTGTTTACACTTACCCTTTCGCGCTGGGCCCTGTCGATCCCATCATCATCGACTTCTGCTGCCAATACCAAATAATCCTAGGTCAGATTCACCCTTCCTTTTGGTGGATTTTCATTCTATTCCGATTTTATGCGAGCAAAGCCAAAGGGGCCTCTTTCACCCTCGACCACCTCATTAGGTTGCATATGCCCCATCGAGGTGGGTTAATAAAGCTCTAGTGTCGGGCCACCAAGGTGTTATTCTCGAGAATAGATGAGGGCAAGGATCGACGGTGGATGGGTCGGTTCTTTTGAGTGAAGACTTACGACTTAATTCCGGCCGAGAAGATGCCATTTCTTGAGATGTGGAATATGAAGCGTAAGTTCAATCCTGTCTTTAGCTTCTGTTTATTGTTTTGTTTCCTTTACTCTTCCCCATCGACATCCTTACCTATGATGTAGCGGTGACTTGGATGCATGGTGCAATTTCGAACCTTGAGAGATGGGTTCGGAACCTAGCTTCAACCTCCTCGTACATTGAGCGCTCATGGTGCGATTTAGCAAGGGGCCGATGGGAGGCCAAAAATTATGGTAATCATTTTATTTACATATCTAATGGCTTTTGTTGAAATGTTTCCCTCTTATACTCACTTGATTTATTTTCATACATGCTTGAAGAAAGATGCCATCATGAGGCACCTGTCCTGGGAGGAGGAGGGGTCGCCCCCAGGTCCCAAAGTCATCGAAGGAAAAGAAAAGAAAAAGGGTCTCGTCCTCATATACTCCAAAGTCCAAGAAAAGCAAGGCTCGCAAGTCAAATAAAGACACCATTGTCTTGCCTGCTGATGTAGCTCAACGACTAAGGGAGGAAGAAGAGGAAAATGAAGGCTTCAAGCTAGTAGTCCGAACGAAGAGGAGCGCCGAGGCCTCAAATGGCGCTGAGCTAGTGATGATCGAAGACGTTCATCCTCATACCGAGGAGATTGTGGAAGATAGCCCGAGCAAAGTCCCCGAGTCATCGGAGGGTGAAGATGCCTACCGTCGTGATGAGCAATCGGCGGACGTGCCTGAAGGGGCCGATTCCGAGGCCCTTCAAAATGAAGAGAATGCCCCAAGTGACTTGCTTGGGGCAATGGATATTGGCGATTCGCCGCCCCTCCCCACATTTTCCGAGGGGAAAATTCAAGAAGCCAGGCCATAGGGACCCCTGATGTGGGAACTGCCCATGAAGGGGAGGACCTTTTCCGTGGTTACTTCACGGGAGTTGAAGATGCTACCATCTAGATGATGCATCGAGTCTCTTCGATGAGGCTCAATGACTACTGAGTCGGGTAAGCCTCAACTTCATTCATCAATATTAAGCTTGCATTTATTTCTTCTTGCCTGATTTCCTTTCTTTCTTCATAGGCTTTGACACTTCATCGGGAAGCATTTTCTATATCCCAAGTAGAGCTGAGCCAGTGCGAGGCTGATCTTAAAAAGCTCACGAAGGAGAGAGATGGCCTCAAACTTCTTAGTGGGCAAAAAGAAGAGGAGATCAAGGACCTCTGAGCCGAATTGTCCACAACTCATAAAGAGTAGACCGACCTGATTGAGGAGGTAATGAAGTTTTTTTTAGAAGTTCGATATGTCAATTCAGGAAAGTTGACTAATACTTTGATCTTGTAGGACAGTAAAAGGTCAAAAGATCGAGCAACTTCGTGAGGAAGCCAACATGATAAAGGCGGAGACTTTGGGGTGAAAGCAAAACATGGACCGCCTTGCCTAGGAGAAAGATACTGCTCGAGCCCAACTATCATCGGCTGAATGTCAACTCCAAAGCATGAAGGAGGAAAACTCGGCCCAATCTAAAAAAATTGAGGAGCTCGAGGCTCGGTTGGCCGCCGAACTTGCAAAGGCCACATCTGAGGTAGAAAAAATAAAGGCTGACAAGGAGGCGATCGTGTGGTCATCTACCGAGATGATGCCGAAGCTGCTCAAGCTCGAGCAAAGGAAGTTGCTGATATGGCTAAGACTCGATCATACTGGGTTGCCAATCATGCCAAGTACCAGTCTCGAAGACAGAGTCTCGAGAAGATTCATGCTCGTGTCTTTAACCTTGCTGTCGATATCGAGAATGCGAAAGTACTCGAGGTTGAATCCAAAGCGTTGATATCTTCTGATGATGATGATTTCGAGAGTGCGAGAGGATCCAAGAGTAGAGGCGATTCTGATGATGAAGACGCAACTCCCGAAGAAAATTAGCCACTTAGGATTTTTCCTTTTTTGAATTTTTTGTGTAGGACCTTGATCGATCTATGTAATATATATATATATATATATATATATATAAAATATTTCCTTTATTATCTCAACTTTTGCCTTGTGAAAATTTCAATTTACTTTTTGCCTTACGATAATTTTGATACAGTTTATACCTTGTGAGAATTTTGGCTCGCTTCGTGACTTGTGAAAATTTTGTTTGTGAATCCGAAACTCAGGCAACTTGATCAAAGTCAGACTAAAATAGTCTCTATAATCGAGTGAGTATTTCTCGAACTCGAAGTAGAAAAACTCGTAGGTTTTAGTTGAGTGAGGGTTGATTCTTGAACTCAAAAAAAATATAATGGCCCTTAGGCTCTTGAATTTGGCCGATATGGCCTCAAAAGAGTGCCTTTTTCCCTTTTCGGCTTAAAAGGTTTAATCATATAAAAGTTTATCATGCCTTAGCATGAAGTAAGTCTACACCCGTTGGTTTTTTACGAGGTTTAGTGTTATCGAAACCCTTTTGCTTTTTTGTTCCTTAGCATAATTTTATTCAGTACTAAATTGTTCGAAGGTTTGAACAGTTTGATACCCCTTATGGTTCTTCTAAGGCTGATGTTGTCGAAAACCTTTAGTTGTTTTGCCGATGGTAGCCTTTTTAATCGGTTTATAAAAGTATTCGAAGGGCTGTTTTTATTACGGAATTTGGACATCTCTGAACTATGTTAGTTTGGTCGTAGCCTTAGGATTTGCATCTTGGGCTTATTTTCCTAATTATACTTCGAACTTGTTCAATGTGTCAGTCCCCGAGCGGGGCGACCTTGGCCTAAAAATCAAGGATTTTCTTTTTAATGTCTTATGGTCTCAAAGTTTAATAATTCGAGCATGTTGATTTTTTACGGCAGTCCCCAAGTACGGTGTTGATTGCTCGAACTTTAGTTTCGATCGACACTTGAGCCAGTTTCTACAATAGATCGTAAGTATGAAATTATAAAGTAGAAATTTCACTAAGGCACGGAACATCTGCTAAGTAAAAAAATACTTCTTTCAGTAGATCATTCATTCATACATGTTTTTCTATTAGGGCTCGAGTAATCTACATGGACACGGTTCATTTGACAGTTTGGCCCTTTACAAAATTTACCTATCGAGAACCTGTTGATACGAAGTATTTTCCTTAAGAACATGAAATCTGATGGTGATGCCCCCCAATATTCAAGTTTTATTGTAAAGAAGCCTCGAATACTGTTGAATTGCTCTAAGTTAGCACGAACAATGGTTGCCTCGTCAAAAACCTTGCCGGAAAAATCCATTTGGGATAAAAATCGTTCGAAGGGAAAAAGAGTGCAACGCGTGCTTTCAGACCTAAGGACTTCGTGTTTGGAGAGAACTTTGATGCCTTCGATCGAACACCCGCAACAAGTTATCATGAAACACAAATGAAAAGGATAAGGTCATACATTAGCAATAATATCATTTGAGTAGTGATATGTTCCAATTATTTGGCAATTGTTCGCCGTTCATCGTGACAAGTTTGTAAGATACCTTTCCGATGATACCAAGGACCTGATACAATCCTTCCCAATTTGGGCCGAGTTTTCCTTCATTCGGGTCTCGAGTACTGAGGGTGACTTTTCTCAGAACTAAGTCCCCGATTCGAAATTGGCAAAGATTAGCTCTTCGGTTGTAGTACCTTTCGATGCGCTGTTTTTGTGTGGCAATTTGGATGAGGGCGACTTCCTATTTTTTATCCAGTAATCTGAGCCTTGTATTCATAGCCTCGTATTTAACTCTTCCATTTTGTATCAAAACGTGATGCTAGGTTCCTCTACCTCAACCGGGATTACAGCTTCGGCGCCATATACTAAGGAGAACGGTCTCCCCCCGTACTGGATTTTGACGTTGTCCGATACGCCCAAAGGACTTCGGACAAAATTTCTCTCCATTTTCCCTTAGTGTAGATTTTGAATGATGGTCTTGTTTGTCTACTTGGCCTGTCCATTCCCACTAGGATGATACGGCATCGACAAGATCCTTTTTATTTTGTGATCTTCGAGGAACTTTGTTATTTTGTTGCCAATGAATTGTTTTCTATTGTCGCATACGATCTCGGCAGGTATCACGAATAGGCATATGATGTGATCCTAGATGAAGTCTATAACTTTTTTTCTCTAACTTTCTCGAAAGCATGTGCCTTAACCCACTTAGAGAAATAGCCGGTCATAAATAAAATGAATTTAGCTTTACCTGGGGCCAATGGTAGAGGGATGACGATATCCATTCCCCATTTCATGAACGACCATGGGGATAGGACTGAATGAAGTTGCTATACGGGCTGGTAGATCATTGGTGCATATCGTTGGCATTTGTCGCATTTTCGAATGAATTCCTTAGTATCTTTTTCTATATTGACCCAATAGTACCCCGCTCTTATGACTTTATGAACCAGCGATTCGGAACCGAAATGGTTCCCATAAGTACCTTCATGAGTTTCTTGTAGGACGTAGTTGGTGTCTCTCAGACCCAAACATATTGCCAATGGTCCATCAAACATCCTTCTGTATAATGTTCCATCTTCACCCAATGTGAATCGTGAAACCTTTGTTCATAGAGTCCTCGATTCCTTAGGGTCCGATGGAAGCTTCCCGTTTTTTAGATACTCGATATATTTGTTCCTCCGATCCCAAGTTAGGCTTGTGGAGTTTATTGAGGCGTGTCCTTCTTCGATTACTGACTTTGAAAGTTGTACGATAATCCTCGAGCTAATTTCCTCATATTCGACTAATGACCCCAAATTTGCAAGGGCATCGGCCTCACTGTTATGCTCTTGAGGAATATGCTGTAGGGTCCATTCTTTAAACTAGTGTAGGGTTACCTACAGTTTTTCCAAGTACCTCTACATTGGATCTTCTCGAACCTCGAAAGTTTTGTTGACTTGGTTAACCACAAGTAGGGAGTCACACTTGGCCTCGATGACCCTGCTCCCAAGCTTTTAACCAGCTCAAGACCTGTAATCATGGACTCATACTCAGCCTCATTGTTAGTCAACTTAGGGGTTTTGATAGATTGTCTAATTGTATTGCATGTGGGCGGCTTCAAAACGATGCCTAGCCCGGACCATTCACATTCGAAGCGCCATATGTGAAAAGGGTAAGGTCCACACCCCCGGAGATGTACCCATTTTTAACAAAAGTACTTTTTCAGCCTCGGGTACGAGGGTTGGCGTGAAGTCGCTACGAAGTCTGCTAAGATTCGAGACTTGATGACCGTGCGGGGTTGATACATGATATCATACCCACTGTTTTCGACAGCCCATTTAGCCAATTGGCCTGAGATTTCGAGCTTGTGCAGATCATTATGAAGAGGATAAGTGGTCACCACATAAATTGGGTGGCACTGAAAATATGGCTTTAATTTCCTAGAGGCGCTTATTAGAGCAAGCACTAATTTTTCTAAGTGTGGGTACCGGGTCTCAGCTTTATCTAAAGTTTGACTAATATAGTAAACAGGAAATTGCATACATTGCTCTTATCGGACTAGGACACCACTTACCACAACTTCCGAGACTGCTAAATATAAGTAGAGTTGCTCGTCCGCTTTCGGATTATGAAGAAATAGTGGGCTCAAAAGATACCGCTTTAACTCTTCCAGTGCCTATTGGCATTCTGGGGTCCAAACGAAATTGTTCTTCTATTTTAGCAGTGAGAAGAACCTGTGACTTTGATCTGAAGACCTCGAGATAAATCGGCCTAAGGCGGCTATCCGCCTTGTTAATCTTTGTACGACCTTAACGCTGTCCACGACTGTGATGTCTTCAGTTACATTGATTTTATCGGGGTTGATCTCGATCCCCCGGTTTGACACCATAAAGTCGAGGAACTTGCCCGAACTGACTCGAATGCATATTTCTAGGATTGAGCTTTATGTTGTATTTTCTCAATATGTCGAAAGTTTCTTGCAAATGCGTTAAATGATCCTCTGCGCACATGCACTTAGCTAGCATATCATCAATATATACCTCAATTGATTTACCTATTTGTTCTTCAAACATTTGATTCACTAGGCGTTGGTAAGTAGCACCAGCATGTTTTAGCCCAAACGGCATTACGTTATAACAATAGGTGCCATACTTAGTGATGAATGAAGTCTTTTCCTGATCCTCCAGGTTCATCTAAATTTGATTGTACCCGAAGTAAGCATCGAGAAAACTAAGAATCTCATGGTCGGCTGTGTCATTCATCATGCGATCAGTATTCGGCAGAGGAAAAGAGTCTTCGGGACATGCTTTATTTGAATCTTTATAATCTACGCACATTCTAAGTTTGTTCCCCTTTTTAGGGACTACGACAATGTTTGCTAACCATTCAAGATATTTTACTTCCCGAATGGATCCTATTTAAAGAAGTTTGGTTACCTCGTCCTTGATGAATGCATGTTTTACCTCGGACTAGGCCTTCTCTTTTTGTTTTATCGGTCTGAACCTCGGGTCCAGGCTCAATCGATGTGTTGTGATCTCCGATAGGATTCATGTCATATCCAGGTGGGACCAAGCAAAACAAACCATGTTATTTAAAAGGAATTGAATGAGTTTTTTTCTTGAGATCGGGAGTTAACCCCATGCCCAGGTATACCTTTTGATCGGGAAGATGCTCGATCAGTATGAGTTGTTCTAGCTCCTCGACCATTGACTTTGTTGCATCAGAACCATTAGGGATTATGAAGGTTCGAGGTATCATATAATATTCATCCTCAAAGATCTCTTGCTCCTCCGATAGGGCTGGTGTCGGTGCCTCTGGTTGCTATTTGACTTACTTTTTCCCTTTGACTTTAATCCCTTTATTGACAAAAGTGCCTATACTGATACTACTTCGTCGATTGCAAATATCTCTTTGGCGGAAGGTTGTTCGTTGTACACCGTTTTGATTCCTTCCGATGTTGGGAATTTCAAGACTTGATGAAGCATTGAAGGTACTGCCCTCATATTATGAGTCCAAGGTCTTCCGAGCAACGCATTGTATCTCATGTCACCTTCGATTACATGGAACTTTATTTCTTGGATAGTCCCGACAACATTTACTTGTAAAATGGTTTCCCATTTGGTGGTTTCACTTGACATGTTGAATACGTTGAGTACTCGAGCTGTAGATACGATTTGAACTTGGAGGCCGAGTTTCTCTACGACCATCGATCGAATAATGTTTGCCGAGCTACATGGATCAATCAACACACGTTTAACTTGAATTTTATTCATAAGGATAGATATTACCAATGCGTCATTGTGAGGCTGTTCGATTCCTTCTGCATCCTCATTGTTGAAATACAAGGTATCTTATGGTAAGTAGTCCCGGGTAAGTTTCTCCCTTCTGATTGTCACCTTGGTGCATTTAAATATCGGGCCTTGAGAAATATCGACCCCACCAACGATCATATGAGTCACATATTGTGGTTTCTCCTGTTCATTTTTACTGTTTGCATCCCTGTCTCTAAAGTGATTTTTAGGTTGGTCACTTAGGAACTCTCGAAGGTGACCCTCGTTGAACAAATGGGCTACCTCCTCCCTTAACTGTTTGCAGTCTTCGATTCTGTGACCATGGGTTCCATGGTATTTGCACATTTGATAAGGGTTCCTCTGAGCTGGATCGGTCTGTAGGGGTCTGAGCTACCTAGTATCCTTGATTCGTCCGATGGCTGATACAATACCCGATGCATCGATGCTGAAGTTGTATTCTGATAACCGTGGAGCTTCTTTAGGATCGACATGTTTATCGAAGCCACTCTTACTCATGAGCCCTCGGGATTTTCATCCTTGATCATTCCTTCGATCATTTCAAACGGGATTATATCCCTGTCCGTTGTTTCTATGATCTGCATTATATGGTTGGTACTGATCTCTGTTTGATTGGGGCTCTCTATCGATGTCCCTTTGAACTCTGTCGTCAGATCTATTTGGGTAGGCGAGATCAGAAGGGGCTCCTAACTGATCATCCTCGACCCTGACTGGTATCGATTATGTACATCGTCCCAGGTCACAGTTGGATATTCAATCAAATTTTGCTTTAGTTGTTGTGATACTATCGAACTTCACTCGTTCAAACCTTGAGTGAAGGCTTGGATAGACCAATCATCGGTGACTAGGGGTAGGTCCATACGTTCCATCTGGAACCGAGATATGAATTCCCTTAGCATTTCATTGTCCTTTTGTCTCACTTTGAAGAGGTTCAACTTCCTAGTCGCGACTTTTATTGCTCTGGTGTGTGCTTTTACGGACGAATCAGCAAGAATGGCGAAGGAATCGATGGAACTTGGTGGCAAATTGTGGTACCATATCATTGCCCCCTGCAATAAAGTTTCTCCAAACTTCTTCAACAAAATAGATTCAATTTCATTATCTTCTAAGTCATTTACTTTTATTGCGGATGTATAAGAAGTGACATGCTTATTAGGATTAGTGGTTCCATTGTATTGGAAATTTCTAGCATGTGGAACATTTTTGGAATGGGCTTCGGAGCCGCACTTAGAGGGAAAGGCTTCTGCACAAACTTCTTCGAATCCAAACCTTTTAGAATAGGGGGTGCCCCCGGTATTTGGTCAACCCATGAATTTTACATTTCCACCTTCTTGTCATTAGCATCGATTTTCTTTTCTCCCGATTCGATCCGTTTAGTGAGCTCCTCGAGCATCTTTATGATGAGGGGTTCGATTTCTCCGGTACATGTTCGACCCTATGAATAACTTCATGTGATGTATCAAGCTCAATTCTGCTTGGTGCTCGATTCTGATTTTGCATTTGCGCTATCGTAGCTTGCTGAGTCTACAACATTTCAAATATCATTCGAAGGCTAATCCCGCCTTCTTCACTGCTCTGTGCGTTCTAATCGGTTGCCTGGGCGTCTCTACAGACGCTATTTTCAGTGATGGCAACACGAGAACTGACATTGACTGGATCTATGGCCGGTGGTCCACCGGGATTGGCTGGAGGTACTCCGTTTCCCGGGGTGATTATGTTCTCGTTCTCGTCGGGAAGATCAAGGCCGGTGTCTGTGTGAGTGGGTGCTGCTTGAGAGTTTGACATGTTGGTTCCTGAAATCAAAGACACTTGCGAGTACAAGCGTAAAGCAGTGTGTGTTATGAGGATTAATACTGGGCAATCACTATTATCCTTAGTCCCACGGTGGGCGCCAAACTGTTTACCCTAAAAATTGGATAACAATTAAACTTATAATGTGGTTTTAAAGGCACATGATTTTACCTGATATCACTTGATAAACGTAGAAATTAGCAGTAAAGATTAGCAATGACATAAATCAAACAAGTCTTGAAACGTGTTTCAGCTCTCGAGCTTAAGTGCTCTCGAACTGATCGGTGCCCAAAAGAGTTAAGAAGCAAACTGATGAACAAGAATGTAAGATAGAAAGTATTGTATTGATATGTGTGAAAGTAAGATGGTTACAAGATGATTAGGATCCTCTTTATATTGTAGAGGAATCCTATTTGTGGTACAATTCTAATTACGGAAGTAAATCCCATGATTAACTAAATAACCGCCTTTGATTTCATCTGTTCTGAGATTTATGTCATGATCTTTGGCCAGTCACGAATATCTCGCTTTTCCGTTATTGTGCTTTTCTCGATGTTTGTCTCAATGGGTGTACTTCCAGGTGCAAGTGAGAAAAATTTTCACAGTTAAAACTCGTTGAATATGGAAACTTCGTGACCTTTTAATTGAGAACATTGAACTCTATCTAGTTTCCTGAAAAGAATAAAAAGATATTCATCTAATGACCATTATGTCTAATTAAAGATACCATGCGGTTAAGCGTAGACATTAATCTTCTTAAGATCAAACAGTAAACGTTTAATTGCACATGATACTTACATCAAATTAATAAATATATAATATGCATTTGAATATAAGATTTTCACTAAACCATAATTAATTATTGTCACCTAATTTTTTTCACCTAACTAATAAATTTACATAATTTGATATATACACTAGTGGCTAATAAGTAGGAGTAGTAAGTTTTTACGAAATCAAAGTGCTCATCGACGTGTTCAAGCAATGGTAAATTGAAGTTGTGGCTTCTGATTGAACTCTCTTGCTCAGGGAAGAGTTATATCAACTGGTGTTTTCTGTATGATACTTTTGTTCTTCAAATAGTAAATCAATTAGCATCGACATAAAATTTCGTCTTTCAAAAAACATGTCTTCTCTCTCTTTACTCCCCCGAATCCCTAATCCAACACATCCCTTCCCCCCTCTGACCACCAGAGATCACACTGGAGGGAGGCAACCCCACAGAGCCAAATTCAGCATCAACTAATTATGCAGCAGCAATTGCAGGACAAACAAATGGTGGAATGAAGAAATTGATAAGGCTAGAACCCAGACCGTATGAATTTGTGGATGGTAAGGCTAGGGTAATTTTTACCAAGGAAGAAGATGACCTATTGGCAGTGAAGTGTCGACTCACAGTTGTAGGGAAGTTCCCTGAACCCGCCCTCAAATTGACAAACTCAGAAATGAATTCAAACGACTTGTGCCTCTGAAAGGATCCTTCAAGACTGGAGTTAAGGATTGGAGGCATGTGTTTATTGATTTCACAGACGAAGAGGAATTTAAGCGATTCTATGGAAGAAGATCAATGCCAATTTGTGGCATGCTAATGCGAGTCCGGATATGGACTCGAGATTTCAAGGCTGATATGGACACCGGTGTGGGTGACGTTGACAGACCTTCCATAACATTATCATGATTGGCCTGCACTGGAGAGAAATCTGGATCCAATTGGCACTTTAATTGTCTCAGATAAGGCCACTCTTGCTCGCACTAGACCTACCACGGCCAAGGATATTGATTTGACACGACCAAGGCTTAGCGAGGTTGAAGTTGCACTGGTTGATAACTCTGGTGAGATACTGACCTTCCTACAACCAATGGAATATGAACAAGTTCCGGACTTTTGCTTCTTTTGCAAGATGCAAGTCACTCTGATGCTGAATGTAGTATGCAACAGTCTAAAGAGCCCATCCAGTAAAGAGCCCATCCAGGCTCTTTCTAAGGATGGAAAATTGAAAGAGACAGTTCGAATCGATGACGAAAAGAAGCAAGAGTGGGTGGAAGTTACAAATTCCAAAAAAAAAATCGGCTGGAAAGTTTAAGAAAAATGCTAATGAGACGCAAGATACTACGCATAATGCTAGTGATCCCTTGAAACTAAGCAATGTGTTCAGTCTTATTGTTTAACCAAAAAATGAAATTTCGATTAAAGCTTATAATTTAGAAGAACGCGGGTATCTGATAATCGAAAGAATGTATAAAAGAAAGCAATTTGGATAGCAAAAATATAATCAAGAGAGAAACAAGTAAACCAAAGTATATTCAGATAGTGTTTTGTATCCCTACAATTGAGAGAAACAAGTAAGCCAAAGTATATTCAGATAGTGTTTTGTATCCCTACAATTGATCAGTTATCTCCCTTTTATAGGTACCTTGGAGATATGCGTTTTGCCTACGTCACAATAAGGCTATTATGGGCAATTAAAGACATTAAATGCTACGTTATATAATTATTATATTTAATACGGATTCTCTAACATTTTTGGTATTTAATGCTCATTAAATACTGTATCTGGACTCTCGTGTGCCGTCAGATTCATTCTCTTTGATTCTTGGGCTTAAATGACTCGAACAGGTACGTGTGTTGTCTCTTTTTGAATAACCGCTCGTGCCTCTTCTTTTTCTTTCTTCTCGTATCTATTGCAACTCGTGCCTCCTTGCCAATTGTAATTCTTTGACCAGTCTATGTGTCACGACACGTCATCTTCATACCTCTTTAATATGTAAACTCAATTTTTTCCAATACAGATAGTCTCCCCACTTGACATTTATTCATCAATTGAATATTTGGGAAGTGGATTTCATTAAAACGAGTATTTTTGTCACCATTAATGCTATGACAGAATCGACGCTTCAATTGTCACTTCCATTTAATGTGTTTCACACGTGTCATTTTCTTATTAGTTCTGCAGTTTTGCACCACTTTTTTAGGCTTTGTTTATAACTTCCCTGCTTACGAAGCTTCAGTTATCATTATTATGGTCTTTACATCATTGCACTTTTTCCCTTGACGGTTGCTTATCAATATAAACATAACTTCC
The DNA here is from genome assembly GCA_026770625.1 of Nicotiana glauca. NCBI lineage: Eukaryota > Viridiplantae > Streptophyta > Magnoliopsida > Solanales > Solanaceae > Nicotiana > Nicotiana glauca. Next base: position 43,729 of record MU722578.1, read on the forward strand.
TTCTTTGTCTTTACCACATAAAGTTTATCGAATATTCAATTTCCCAAATATTTGTTTGCTTCTTCTTCGTATCATCCTTCTTTACTATGTCTTCATCAAACCCTAACCCTAGGAGAGTTCCCATAGTTGATACCTTCCCTAATGCCCCCATTAGGAGCAGAAGGGGAGATAGACTTCGTAATTTAGGGTCTGTTCGTGGTGGTTCTTCTGTCCCTTCAGCTAGCTCTGTCCCTTCTTCTAGAACCAGGGGTTCACTTTCACAAAGATCTTCTTCAAGAGGTAAAGAACCTTCTGAACCTCTTCGTGAGCCTATAATAGAGGAGATAGTTCCTACGAAACTATCTTTTTATCATGACAGAGAATCTCTTAGTAATCAAGTCTCTGGTTTAGATCGTGCTGATATCTATCCCACTCAAATTACAAAAGTTTTGATTCCTGTAGTTCGTAGAGACTGCCATTGGAGTAGTGATTTTCTATTATCATCCCTAATCCAAATCAAAGAATTACCTCTTATTTAACCGAGTTTTCTTTTGTTTATATATACCCTTTCACCTTAGGGTTTAAACCAGCTATTGACCCGGTCATTCTTGAGTTTTGTCGTTTCTTTGATGTCTGTTTGGGTCAAATTGGCCCAATCGTATAGAGGGTTGTTGCCTGTTTGAGGCACTTGACCAACACAGCTGGTGTTCCCTTTACTTTATCTCATTTAATTCACCTTTATTCCCCTAGGCTTTTCCGCAATGGTGTTTTCACACTAGTAGCTAGGAGTAAGAGAGTTTTGGTGAGCCTTGAGGATGACAAAGACCGTGGCTGGTATGCCAGGTTTGTTGCTGCCCCCACTATTGGTTTAGTGGGTGAAGATAATATTCCCTTCTCTGAAAAGTGGAATTTTGCACGTAAGTCTTTTTAACTTTCTCGTGCCTTTTTCTTCAATTTTGTCAACTTTTCTAATTTTGCCCCTTTTTTTAGCAACCATGGGAATTGTGGAAAGTGTTCCCGATTTCTGTGATTGGGTAGACAAGTTACTAAAGACTGCACCAATGGATGGTAGGTCTTGGAAGACACTTTCTAACCGATTTGGCTGGAAAGTAAAAACTCATGGTAAGAATTTTTGTATTATTTCATTTTTCATATAATGTTTTTTTACACTAATTTCAATCCTTCTTTTTATTAGGATTTGCTATTCGGGGAGTTACTGCCGAGGCGGTTGCGGCTTCCTGCATCTCTTCAGGAACCCGTATCTCTTTAGAGAGGGCTCAAGAAATAGTCTTGGGTTCTTCATCAAAGAGAAAAGTTGTTGAAGAAGAAGATTCTGAAGAAGAGGAAGACGGGGGCTCTTTGGTGAGAAGACCTCGAGCTCGAAGATGCATCATTTCTGATGATGAAGCTGAAGCATCCCCCCGCCATTCTATTCCTTTTACCGAGCTTGTGGAGGCCCCGGTGATGATTCCCGTATCTGATGATGATGATTATGCTCCCCTAGATACTCGTGAGTCCACTGAACAACTCTTTATTAGCGGTTTTGGTAGTGAAGGTTTAGGGCCCGTTTTAAATGAAAGATCCTTAGCTTCTTTTTCGACTCCCGTGTCTTTGACTCCTTCCTTGCCAACCTCAGTTGTTCCTATTCCTTATAAAACTATTGTTACTTTTTCTAATACCCCTCATTCGACAATTCCTCCTCCAATCATTCATCATATTGAAGTTGGATCTTCAAGTAGGAGCGCTGCTATGAGGAGGGTAGTCATTGAAGTTCCTGCCGAGAGCAGTCTTTTGAGGAAATCAGGTCAATCAGATGCATAGTTAGAGCTCTTAATTGGCCCAATCGAAAAAGTCAAGCTTCAAAGCCACAGTTCATTGATGTTGATGAATGATATTGTGCATGCCATTTTGAAGGTATTCATCTTCTCTCTCTTTTTTCTTTACTTTATGGTTTTTCTACCTTTGGGATTCTTATTTCACTTCTTTTTTTAGGCCAATCTTATCGGCATAGAGATGATGAAAAGAGTTACCTCCTCAGAGCAGATTGCACGTGAATCTCAGTTGGAGGCATTCAATTAGAAGGAACAGTACGAAGGCTTGCAAATTGATATGGAATATTTGGAAGAGAGTAAGAATACCTTGGAGCAGCAGGTGCGGGCCTTGACTTCGGAGTTGGGGATTGTAAAGGCTTCTTCAAGTCAAGCAGATAAGGAAATAGCTCGTCTTGAGACTTCCTTCTCAGAACAGCTATCCAAGGCTAGTGAAGAGAATAGAGAGTTAAAGGCTCTCTTAAGTGAATAAGAAGCTTACGACGGGGAGCTCGTGCAGAATTTGACACAAGCACAAGAAGACCTCCAAGTTTCTTCTGATAAGGTTTGTGCCCTAGAAAACTCCCATGCCTCTCTTCAAGCCTCCTACATATCTACCTTAGCTGAAAATGAGAAGTTGAAGAGCGATATTGCTATCTGGGAAAGGGATTACGAGATCCTTGAGGATAAGTCTGCTACAGAAGTAAGTTGGGCATTTTTGAATTCACACCGTGATACCCTAATTGAAGCTGGCCAAGAAAATTTCAACATAGAGTCTGAGTTGGCTAAGATTTATGAAACTATTGTAAAAGCTCAACAAACTCAAGATTTTCCTTCTCCCGTGGCCGAAGCTTCCATGAATGTTGAAGTTGATACGGGTATCCCAATTCTTTCAAGCCCAGTCGAGCCTGTTGCTGCAAGCTAAGCTGACCCACTATTGTAAGCCAAGTTGATCTCGTTGCTGTTGATGCACCTTTTTCAGTTCCCTCATCTTCCTAGTGATAAGTTTAAGTTGTTTGAATTCTCTCTTCTTCTTTTTTTCTTCAAGTACCTTTTTGGAAGGTTATGTTTAAAACCCTTGGTTTTATTTGAGGGTTTGCTTTTGAAAACTTAAGTCCCCATACCTTTTATGGGGCAGTATGTATAAACAATTTGCATTTCCTATGACTAAGTTCTTACTTAGTCTTAAGCTTTTTAATATTTTAGAAGTTTTCTCGTTATTATCTTGAACTTCTATTTAATTTATTCTTGCCTTTATTTCTAAGGACTTATAGAATAATCTGTATTTTTATTCTTAGAAAATGCTTCTATTGTCTTCATGAATAACTAAATTAAACATGAATTTTATAAAAAAGGGCCCTTTTATATTTCGACACTTAATGAAGAAGACATCTCAACTTCATAATGGTGTTAACATACGATAAAATAAATAGGAACACACATGTTTCTTTGAAATAACTTTGACAAGTTTTTATTTGAACCTTGTCTAGTTTTGAATAATCACTTTACATATATTTGAATTACATCTATAACTTTCTCGTAACTGTTTTTCTTGTAACAGATTTAAAAAAGAAAAAAATAATAAACACGTGGTTTTTAATTATAACCCGTTTCAGTACATAGCCTTTACCCTAACTATAATAAGGTTTTATTTGGCCTTAGCTCGTGACTTCTGCACTTGTCTTATTCAATGAGTAAACTTTTCAGGCTTAATCTTTGATTTTTCTCAATCTTCTTTGCCTTTATAAACATGCATGTGTATATTATGTAGTCCCCCAAGTGTTTGAGTGTTGAAGTATGAAGCCTCGAGCACTTGATTATTTCTCTCATTTGGTCCTTTCCCTGAAAAAGGAAAAAACACACTGGACTCGGAGGTACGATTATAGATGAAGACTGCTTAACCCGTTTGTATTTCTATCAGAATATTTGTAACCCTAGGCCGGGAAGTTTAATGTTTTCCACGTGCCTTGCAGGTCATGACTCATCATTTAGTACGGTCTAGCTTTTTGCCTATCATCTAAAATTGTTAGTAAAATTTTAACAATTCAAAAATAGAATTTTGAAACAAAGATACCCGACCATGGGTATTTGTTAGAAGTAGTATCTCTTCAAATGAACAACATTCCAATGTGAAGGTAATATTTTGCAATCCATTGTTTCCAATTCATATGCTCCTTTACCTGCAATATCATGAATTCTATAGGGTCCTTCCCATGTTAGACTTAATTTTCCTGTGTTAGCTGCCTTCGTAGATTGAAAAACCTTTTTAAGCATGAAGCCCCCAATTTTGAAGAATCTGAGGTGTGCTTTCCGGTTGTAGTACTGTTCTATGACCTGCTTCTGTGCTTCCATTCTTATTAGTGAAGCTTCTCTCCTTCCTTCAAGTAAATCAAGATTTACACGCATTTCCTCATCATTAGACTCTTCTGTTGCCTACATAAACCTTGTGCTTGGCTCTCTTATATCAACAGGAATTAAAGCTTCTGCTCCATAAACCAATGAAAATGGTATTTCTCCTGTACTTGTTTTTGTTGTTGTGCGATATGCCTATAAAACACCAGGTAGCACTTTTGGCCAATTTTCTTTTGACTCTTCTAAACGCTTCTTTAAATTATTGATAATGACTTTATTTATTGATTCTGCTTGCCCATTACCCACCGGATGATAAGGTGTAGACGTAATCCTTTTAATATGCCAACTTTGAAAAAATTCCGTGATTTGAGCTCCTATAAACTGAGGGCCATTATCACACATGATCTCCTTTGGTACACCAAATTGGCATATGATATTATGCCAAATGAAATCTTTAACTTCCTTTTCTCGCACTTGTTTGAATGCTCCTGCCTCTACCCATTTAGTAAAATAATCAGTGAGTACGAGCACAAATTTTACCTGTCCTTTTGCTTGTGGTAATGGACACACGATATCCATTTCCCATTTCATAAATGGCCACGATGCGATGACTGGATGTAATAATTTCGTAGGTCTATGCATATTGTTACTGTACATTTGACATTTATTGCATTTAGCCACGAAATTTTCTGCTTCTTCTTCCATTTTAGGCCAATAATAACCTGCGCTAATTAGGGTTCTTACCAATGATCTTCCTCCGACGTGATTCCCACAGTGCCCCTCGTGTATTTCTCTCATTACGTACTCCATTTGAGAAGGTCCGAGGCATCTGGCTAAGGGACCACCGAACATTTTACGATATAGATTGCCTTGCTTTAAGCAGTATCGAGCAGCTTTTTTTCTAAGCGCATGAGCTTTTTTCTTATCATCAGGGATGGTACCATACTGCAAAAAAGCAACAATCTCGTTCCTCCAATCCCAAGTTAAATTATTAAAATTTACCTCATTTCTTGTCGGGGTCTAGAACTGAATAAAATAAATGAATAACTGAGGCGTATGCATGACTTGACACATCAGTCGCAGATGCGAGATTAGCTAAGGCGTCCGCTTCAACATTTTCATCCCTTGGTATTTGTGTAACTTTCCAGGTTTGAAATTGCTTTATCAATTCCTGTACCTTTTCTAAATACTGTTGCATCCTTGCTTCCCTGGTTGTATAAGTCCCCAGTATTTGATTAACCACGAGTTGTGAATCGCTTTTGATTATAATCTGATTTATTGCAAGTTCTTGTGCCAGTTCTAAACCTGCAATCACAGCCTCATACTCTGCCTCATTGTTAGTTATAGAATGCCATTTGATAGCTTATCGAATGGTTTTACCCGTAGGTGGTACCAAAACAATCCCTAAACTTACATCTTTTACGTTAGATGAACCGTCAGTGAATAGAGTCCAAGTTCCTGGGTTAGCTCCATTGAACACATGTAATTCTTTTTCTACTTCTAATTGCATCGCCTGGCTAAAATCAACCACGAAATCAACTAACACTTGAGATTTTATAGCTGTTCTAGGTTGGTACGTGATTTCATGCTCACTTAATTCTATAGCCCACTTAGCCAACCTACCTAATAACTCATGCTTATGTAGTATATTACGTAAGGGATAAGCAGTTACTACAACAATAGGATGACACTAAAAGTAAGGTCTTAGTTTCCTAGATGTCATGATCAATACAAGTGCAAGCTTTTCTAATTGAGGATACCGTGTCTCCGCATCTAATAAATATTTACTAACATAATAGATCGGCGATTATTTACCTTGGTCTTCTCTGACTAGAACAACACTTACCGCTAATTCTGAAACAGCAAGGTAAATGAGTAATCTTTCCCCAGCCTTTGGTTTTGCAAGCAATGGTGGATTTGATAAGTACATTTTCCAACTTCTAAGTGCTTGTTGACATTATTCATTCCATTCAAAATGATCTTTCTTTTTAAGAGCTGAAAAGAATTTAAAGCACTTTTCTGATGATTTAGAAATAAATCTTCTCAATGCTGCAATCCTCCATGTCAATCTCTGAACTTCTTTCTTACTTGAAAGTATATCAGGGAATTCTTCAATGGCCTTAATTTGTGCGGGATTTTCAATACCACGGTTAGAAACAAGAAAACCTAAAAACTTACCTGACGAAATACCAAATGCACATTTCTCGGGATTTAATTTCATATTAAATTTGCGCAGAATTTGAAATATATCAAACAAATAGTGATATGTGATCTCTCAAATATTGAGTCTTAACGAGCATATCATCTATATAAACCTCCATGTTTTTTCCCAAATGTTTTTAAAACATTTTAGTAACCAGCCTCTGATATGTTGCTCCAACGTTTTTCACACCAAAAGGCATTACTTTATAACAGTAAGTCCCCATGTCTGTTATAAATGAAATTTTTTCTTCATCTGTTGGATCCATTTGATCTGATTGTACCCTAAATATGCATCTAAAAAACTTAGTAGTTCATGCCCTGTAGTAGCATCAATTAGTTGATCTATATGCGGTAGTGGAAAAGAATTCTTAGGGCAGGATTTATTAAGGTCTGTATAATCCACACAAACTCGCCACTTACCGTTCTTCTTTGGAACTACAATAGTATTGGCTAACCAATTAGGATATTTTACCTCACGAATGGATCCAATCTTCAGCAATTTTTGGACCTCTTCCGGAATCACTTGATTCTTAAATGTTCCTTGCTTTCTTTTCTTTTGTTTGACAAGAGGGTATGCCGGGTCTTCATTTAATTTGTGAGTCATTACCTCCCGTAGTATTCCTGTCATGTCAGAGTAGGACCAAGCAAAACAGTCTACATTAGTTTTCAAATATGCAATTAACTTACCTTTCATACCTTGGCTAAGATTGGCCCCAACGTAGACTTTCTTATCAGGCCATTGAGCAAATAATACAACAGGCTCCAACTCTTCAATTGTTGTTTTGATATTTTCATTCTCTTCTAGTTCTTGAATGGTTATCAGGCCTTGAATCCACATCTATTTGCCCCTGTGCAGTTGAGGTTTGTGTTATGGTGCCCTCAACTGTTTTCTGTGATTGCTATTTTTCTTCACTTTTCGTATTCGTGTCTGCTACGGAATTGATGCTCCTAGATGTATGTTGATCCCCACGAATTTGACGTATTCCCCATAGTGATGGAAATTTAATGACTTGATGCAAGGTTGAAGGAACATCATCCATTTCATGAATCCATGGTCTCCCTAGAATCAAATTGTAAGCCATCTCCATATCTACTACCTGAAACTTTGTATCTCTTGACGACTCCTTCTGCAAATATGGTGAGTGTTACCTCTCCTTTTGTCACAACACTGGAATTGTCAAATCCAGATAGAGTATGTGCTGTTGGTATTATTCTATCTTCATCTTGCATCTCACGTAATACTCTTAGCAAAAAAATGTTCACGGAACTTCCTGGATCAATCAAAACTCATTTCACATTAGTATCATGTACAATTAGAGATATTACCAGCGCGTCGTTGTGAGGGGTTAATACGTCATCCGCATCTGCATCCGCATCCGCATTGTCAAATGTAATGTTGTCTTCCTCTAAGACATGCCGTATCCATTTTCCTTGGGTAATTGTAACATTGGAAATTTTATTAGTTGCGGTGTACGATATGCCATTGACATCTTTACCCCCGCTTATAATGTTGACGGTTCTTTTGGGAGAAGGTGGTTTAGCTGTCTCTTGTCTGTTCTTCATGTAAGCTGTTTACCCTTCTCACTGAATAACTCGGTGAGATATCCTTCTCAAAACAGCAATGATCTCGGAAGTGCTCACATTGAAATTGTAACCGCCAAATCTTGCCTTCAAATTTCTATCATCATCTCGTGACTCATAAGTGTTTTGATCGTTCCTGAATCTCGATGAAGAACCTGACTCTCTATTCCTTGATCTGTGATCATACCTTTGATTGTCTGCTTTGACCGTGAGTCTTTTTCCGCATGTCCCATGTGTGAGCACGTGATTTTTGCCCTAAGCAAATTATTCCTAAAAATCCAAACAAAATGATTTTTATTATTTTTTACAATTTTGTTGATATTGTTTGCATTTTTGTGTTAATTGGTTGCATAATAATTCATACTAAAAATAAAAAATATGCATATGTATTAGGATTTTTAATTTTACAATTTTAGTATTAATTCATTTCGAAACAATTTAAGGAAAAAAAAATCAAAAATAGCATTTTTAGTGTTTTAATTGGAAATTGCTATAAATAGTTATTAAATAAATTCTAGAATTTAATTAGTTTTAGTTAGTTTAACAATTTAATAAAATTAGAAAAATATATAAAATTGGAAAAGAAAAATAAAATATAAAATACAAAATAAAAATACAATACAAAAATATGAAGAAAATATAAGAAAAATAAAAGAACAAAAAAAGATGGACTGATTTAAACTTTGGGCTAATTACACAAGCCCAAAGCAAAACAATGCCCAGGCCCAAAATCAATCCATATCCGGTCTGCCCCTATATGAACCAAATGACCACGTTTTGAATTAGTTAAATCTGAGCCATTGAAATTAATTAATCCAACGGTTGAGGCCCGGTCCCTTTAATAAATAAACGACGTCGTATGAGGGCTCAAAGAATCTAAGCCGTTGATAAGTTTAATCCAACGGTCAGGGGGCAATCATTACACTTTTAATATACCTAATACAAAAAACCTAAAAATCATTTTATATCTCTTTTATCTTCCGTCTTCCTCAGCCGCCACCAAACCCCCTCCGACCCCGCCAGAACCCTACCGGCGGGAAATGCCAGTCACGCCAACCGCCCCCAAAAACACACCCTAGGACCGCCTTATGCTCCTGAGTCCACCCATCTATACTGTTTCCTTCGAATCTCCCTCCTTCTGTTGGAATATCCAAAAATGTATCGCCGGAACCCTAACTCCGGCGAACACAACTTCACCCAAACTAACCAAAAATCATACCAAACCATCCCCTCACCCTCCTCAACACGTTTTTAAGAGTCTTGAACTTCAAATCCAACTAAAACGTTTCGAAAATAAGTTTGAAGATTTTTTGATGAGAAAAGTTTCAAAATTGGCCACAAGACCTGTCACGACCCCGACCCCAGTCGTGATGGCGCCCAGCACATTGCTAGGCAAGCCCGACCAATCACACACACATTCCGAGCTGCCAGCTCACAGTTTTTGTCCAAAAATCATTAATAATGAAGAAATATCCGAAGTTTAGAAAATATATAGAAACAA
>MU722578.1:61805-76199 GCA_026770625.1 Nicotiana glauca
TCGCCAATTCAAGCCTATTTCTACACCGGACCTCCAAATTCAATTCCGATCGCTCCCCTAAGCCATAAATCACCTCCCGAAGCTAACCGAACTACTGGAATTCACATCCGAGCCCTCTAACCACATAGTCAACTTTCGGTTGACTTTTCCGAAACAAACTCCCTTCTAAGAGGCTATATGCCTTATTTTCAACCAGAATCAGTCCAAATTCACTCGATAGACTCTAGTACTGATATAGAACATGAAACAACACAATAAGGGGGAAACGGGATGGTAACTCTCGTGACGACGGGCCGGGTCGTCACAAGACCTCCTGGATTCTTCGAGATCTTGATAACTAAAAAAAAAAGAGACTGTCCAAGCAAATAAAAAGAAGCTAAATGTTCTTTTCTTCTGTTTCTTTGTTTTTATTTTTCTTGCATGTTTTTTTAATTGTTTCAATATCTGTTTGTTACTAGAGTTACTGATTCTTACTAAAAAAATAATAATAACATCTTAATATTAGGTTTTAATAAAATAAAATTGATAGCTTGATTAATAAATCGGATTTTATAATTGAATAATGTGATTTTAATTGTTTTAGTTTTTGATAACTGATTGGTTATAGTTGTTAATTAGTTAATATTAGAACTAGGATTAGATTTATTAATTCCTGGTAATTAGTTGGTTATAATTGGTATGTTAATTAGATTTTGTTAATTAGAAAATTAGGTTTATGAATTCGGCAGTTAAAATTCAGGGGTTAAAATAAGTGAAGGGCAATAGGTTGATTGGTAAATTCATTTAAGGTTCAAAGGTCTTTTGGGCACATTAAAAGGTTTAACATTAATAAATCAAGGGAAGTGGGAGTATTTTGGATATAGGAAAAGGGAAAATAGGTAGATTTTTAAGTGAAGTGGGGGTAGATAGGGGATTACACTAAGATAGAAGGTTTTATATGGGGTAACTAGTATGATTTTTCACAAGTAAGAGTAGTCAATTGATTAACTAGTAAAAGAATAAGGATAAAACTGAAATAAAAGAGGGACCATAGTGTAATTAATAAAATTTGAACTTCCCTCCAAATTTAAATCTATAAATAGGCATCAATATGCTTCATTTTAGAAGTTTTGGAAAATCTGAAATATCTCCCGAGTAATTGCTGCCATTCTAGATCCAATTTTCGAAATTCCTAATTGCAAAAACTAAAAAAAACATTAGAGCTAGTAGAAAAATCCAAAGTAATACAGTTTTATCGATCAATTTGAAGGTTTTGCATCAAGTTTATTCAGTCTCAGTAATTGGAACTTTGTGAAATTGCATTAAATTGTACGAGTGTGTGTTCTTGTGTTTACATCTTTGTTGTGGTTTGTTCCTGGGGAAGTTTTGAGGCTGTGTTTGGATTTCATATCCTATTCCTGTTGCTATTCGAGATAGTTGACTCTTTTCCTTCTCAAATTTACCTTTACTCAGGTACACTTCTATAATTCTAGTGGTTGTAAGTTGAAGATATGAGTTTAAATACATGGAAGATTTGAAGCTTGAAGTTCAGTTCCTTTTATTTTCCTGATTGTGTATTAAAGTGGTTCATTCGTTAACATTTTATGATTACTAGTTTTTTTTTGTCTAATTGGACTGGACTGTATATGTTTGGACTGTCTACTAATAGGTTTAGCTTATAATGATGCTTGATTTGTAATAATTTTTAGTAATACTTAGAATTCATTGTAATAGTTAAATAGATTCGAATCAGTTTTATATTGTCAGTCATGTTATTAGATGTTAGTTTTAATTAAGAAATTTAAAGTAGCTTGTGGTGATGCTGAAACAAAATTGTGAACAACAGATTTGATAATATGTTAATGCTTGTATTTTAATATCAAAGGCATAAGAGTATGGTTGAGTAGAGGATTGACGAGGTGTTGATTGAATTTAAAGCTAGTGCCAACGTTTTTCTATAGGAATTCATGAAAAGGTTAAGTCGTTTTTTGTTTAGTATTCTGTTACTTGGCATATCTTAGAATAGATCTAATATTGATTGATCAAGTGTTATTTCCTTTTGTTAAAATCCTAGAAAGCATATTGATAATAGTTACATCAAATATTTTTATTAAGAAATTTGATGAACACATTTGAATGACCTGAAATGTTATCAGTGTTTTAATAGTTCAAGTTAACTTGAATATAGTTTTAGATTAACAGTCAATTTTTTAAAAAAAAAATCCCTGTGTGGGCCGTTTAGGCCAGTGCTTCAGCAAGAGGTCTGAATCTAATAAGAGTGATATATTCACTCAGATTTGGGCCCATAATTGAAATGATCATTAGTTCACTAGTACTCAAATGGCCCACTTCATCTCTTGTGATAAATAGTTCAATGCTACCTGCCCATACCCTGAACCAAATTAAAGCCCCAGAAGTGCTATTGAATTTTAAATGTAAACTAAAAGTCCCAAATGTAATATTGTTTTAAAAATATATATCTAGGAATATAGGAAATTAATTTATGAATATAAAATTAGATTCTTAATTAGGTAGCAGGCTCAAGCTAAAAGGTATTCCCTTTTGTTTGAGTTCAGACTTGAATTGAGAGTTCGAATTTATCTTCATGAATTAATTGACCTTTAGAGACAAAACAAAATTCAGAAAATTTAGTTGCTTTAGTTTGGCTTTTAATAAATAAAATGAGATGAGCCTCGCCAAATAAAATACACAAATTGCGGGGCCCTCATTAAATACTTGCTAAAATATTTAGTATTCGGGATAGACCGTTTAGAGAATTCCACGGCCTTCCCAAAAGATAACAATACGTTAGCCGCTTTAGGCGCGATTTTTAACAGTATTACTTTCTTAAATACGGGTGTGCATTTCATATAACCCAAATCCAAATCCAAAAACGTCGAATAGGAATGTGTCGAGGATCCAGGTGCATTTCATGTGACGTGATCCAAAAACATGTTCTTAAACGACGTTCATTTTCTTAAATAAAATAATTGATAAAAAGCGGTAATTAATTATAAAATTGCGCAAGTAGGGTAACATGTATAAAAATCAAATTTTAGCCAAATATAACAGTTGAGCGACCGTGCTAGAACCACAGAACTCGGGAGTGCCTAACACCTTCTCCCGGGTTAACAGAATTCCTTACCCGAATTTCTGGTTCGCGACTGTTAAACAGAGTCAAACCATTCCTCGATTCGAGATTCAAACCGGTGACTTGGGACACCATAAATCTCCCAAGTGGCGACTCTGAATTCTAAATAAAAACGAATCCCGTTTCGACTGTCCTTAAATTGGAAAAACTCCTTTCTTACTATATCCCTTCCCGGGCTGTAGTAAAAGCCGATAAAGCTTTCGAAAAAAGGAGCTGTGACACCATGTATGGCTCATACTTATTTTTATCGGATCTTTTTTTGGTTTTCGCACATCTCGAAGTTGCCTTTTCTTCTTTTTGAAATCGTGGAATAGTATCTTCCTCTATCCTTAGCTTCATGTTGTACTTGTTGTAAACGTCATTCCATGTTGTAGCTGGAAATTCACGAAGACTTTCCTTGAGTCGCCTCGTTGCTTCTGAGCTTTTTTCATTCAAATTGCTTGTGAAATATATGGCTGCCCAATTATCAGGTACGCGTGGTAACGTCATTCTTTCACGTTGAAATCTGTCCACGAACTCCATAAGCAGTTCTGAGTCCCCTTGCTTGATCTTGAAAATATCTTCCATTCTTTTTTCGACTTTTTGAGCTCCCGAGTGTGCTTTGATGAAAGAATCTGCAAGCTCAACAAAACAATTTATAGAATTTTCGGGTAAAAGAGAATATCATGTTAATGCATCCATGGTGAGTGTTTCACCGAACTTTTTGATTAATACTGATTCAATCTCCTATTTGGTCAAGTCGTTGACTTTTACGCCCGTTGTAAATACAGTCACGTAGTCTCGTGGGTCTGTTGTTCCATCATATTTTGGAATATCAGGCATTTTGAATTTCTTTGGAGTTAGGAGGGGAGCGACACTTGGCTTCCAGAGTTGTTGTGAATATTTATCCATATCTACCCCTTTGATCACGGGCGGCACCCCGGGTATTTGCTCTATGCGATCATTTTGCTCCTTGAGCTGTTTCTGCAATGTTAGTACTAAATTTTGTAAATCAGAATTGACTGAGTTAACTGGTACTCCTTGTTGTGATTCGCTGGGGGTTCCACAATTTCCTGAATTAACAAGCCCAGAACGAGGATCTCCTAAAGTGTTGTTATTTGGGGTGAGTGTGAGTGGTGCAGCAGGTAATTGACTTGCAAAAGCTTCAAGAGCTTTATTAACCCGTGCAATAATTAATTTTTACAAAGCTTCATCGATAGCTTCCACACTTTCAAATTGAGCGTTTCCATGTGCATGAGATCCATCAGGAGTGCCTTCTCGAGACCGTCGAGGAGAGATTTATGGAGAAGGAGCAGGAGTATGATTATCCCGTCGATTCCCCTGAAGTTGTTGGTTTTCTTGATTTCCTTGAGTGTTGTCATTATTGTTCGACATGGTTGATGCAACAAGAAAAGTTAAGCTAAAATAGAATGGATTATCAGATTCCCGGTAACGGAACCAAGTTGTTTAACCAAATAATAGAATTTCGATTAAAGCTTATAATTTAGAAGAACGCGGGTTACTCAAAATCGAAAGAATGTATAAAAGAAAGCAATTTGGATAGCAAGAATATAATCGAGAGAAACAAGTAAACCAAAGTATATTCAGATAGTGTTTAGTATCCCTACACTTGATCAGTTATCTCCCTTTTATAGGTACCTTGGAGATATGCGCTTTGCCTACGTCATAATAAGGCTATTATGGGCAATTAAAGACATTAAATGCTACGTTACATAATCATTATATTTAATACAGATTCTCTAACATTTTTGGTATTTAATGCTCATTAAATATTGTATCTGGACTGTCATGTGCTGTCAAATTCATTCTCTTTGATTCTTGGGCTTAAATGACTTGAACAGGTACGTGCGTTGCCTCTTTTTGAATAACCGCTCGTGCCTCTTCTTTTGCTTTCTGCTCGTATCTATTGCAACTCGTGCCTCCTTGCCAGTTGTAATTCTTTAACCAGTCTATGTGTCACGACACGTCATCTTCATACCTCTTTAATATGTAAACTCAATTTTTTCCAATACCCTTATGGAGGTCATGGATACAGATAATCATGAAGGAGAAGAAGACTCGCTGATGCAAGGCGCTAAAGAAGGGATTGTCGAAACGACAATGGATCAGACCTCAATGTTAACAAGCACAAATACTGTTGAGTTGATTACAACAAGACATAAGAGAGGAAGAAGAGTAAAACAGGGAACTTAAGAAGTATACTATTAAGAAAATCAAAAAAGGGAAGAAGAATAGAAATAAGGTGGCAGAACATGTGGAAGAACAGTTTCACGCAGCTGGACATGAACTAGTCAATGTCACTAAGAGCCAGACGGATAAATTAGCATGTAAAAAAAAGTCAGAGATTCAGTCCAGGATTTCGATACAAGATATTCCATAAGCAAATCTGCCGGAGCCTAACAGCGGAGGTATTGCTTTTCCAACATTAAACCTAAATAATGAAGGTTCACCTGAAGCGAGCCCAAAAAATAAACTGAACACCAAACTTGAGATTGAAGTAAAAGCTGCGATTCCTGGTATGTACTCAAAGATGGGAACAGGAGTGTCGGAAAGTAATGGGATACGAAACACAACTAAAGCACAATTAAAAATTAGGGAAATTGGAAGTCACCTGGATGAAGATATGCTTCAATTACAGGAGGTGGATGTTGAGGTCAGATCCGATGATGAATATGCAAGACGACCTCATAGGGCATTGGACTTTAATGGAGCAGATTCATCACAGAGCGTACATGATAGTATTGCAAAGTTTAATAATTTATCCCCTAGAGGAGGCCAAGGTGGAGGTGAGTCTATGACACATCGAAATTCATCCAAAGCTCCAAAAACAACTAAGAAGAAGTCAAAAAACCAAGCCCTTGTTGTTTCCCATGATTAGAACTGTATTGGGGAAAATTATATGCATAAATGAATGGTGACGTGTCATGACACGTGACATAAATAATAAGTGAGAATTGGTCTAAGAATTATAGACTGATTCGGACAAAAAAAAGAGGCACGATACAAAAGGACAAAAAGGGAGGTACGAGACAGAAGGTTAAAAAAGGTACGAGATAAGAGGCTCAGCAACCCCGTACCTATTTAAGTTCAATTACCTACGAGCAACGGGAAGAATAATGAACCGGGCTAAAGAAGAAGGTAGAAATACATCATTTCAAGAGTAATAAATGCTGGAACCGTTAAGGAATATTTTTATTCAATGTAATGATTATGTAACGTAGCATTTAATGTCATTAACTATTCATAATAGCCTCATTATGACTTATATGTAACGGACATTCCTAAAGATTCCCAAAAAGATCTATAAAAGGGGAAATATACAATCAATTGACACAAGTTACTATTGGAAATTCTCTTCTTTATTTGCTTTTTTCGATTATCAGTAACCCGATTCTTCTAAATTCTAGCTTTGACTAATTGGTTTCGTTACCGGGAATCTGATAATCAATTCTATTTCTACTTGATTTCCTTGTTCATATCAATCATGTCAAACAACAATGACAACACCCAAGGACATCCAGAAATTCAAACAATCCAACAACTTCAAGGAGATTCTCCACGAGGCTCTCCACAAGGCTCTCCACGACGATCTCGTGAAGACACTCCTGATGGATCTCATACAGATGGACAGGCTTAAATTGACAATGTGGAAAACATGAATGAGGCATTACAAAAAATAATTGCCTCTCAAGTTAGTAAAGCTCTTCAAGCTTTACCAACTCCAAACAATAATACTTTAGAGAACCCCCATTCTGGATTGGTTAATTCAGGCAGCGGTAGAACTCCTAGTGAAACGCAAGAAGGATATCCAGGTAATCCAGTTAATTCTGATTTACAAAATCTCGTACTAACTTTGCAGAAACAACTTAAGGAACAAAATGAGCGCATAGAGCAAATACCTGGAGTTCCGCCCGTGATCAAAGGAGTAGACATAGACAAATATTCTCAATAACCATGGAAGCCAAGTGTAGCCCCCCTCCCTATTCCAATGAAATTTAAGATGCCTGATATTCCAAAGTACGATGGTACATCAGATCCATGAGATCACGTTACCGCTTTCACCACAGGTGTTAAAGGAAATGATTTGACTAAGCAAGAGATTGAATCGGTCTTAGTCAAGAAATTTGGGGAAACACTCACTAAAGGAGCATTAACCTGGTATTCTATTTTACCTAAAAATTCTATAAATTCATTTGCTGAGCTTGCAGATTTGTTTATCAAAGCGCATTCGGGAGCTCAAAAAGTTGAAAAAAGAATGGAAGACATCTTCAAAATCAAGAAAGGAGATTCCGAGTTACTTAGAGAGTTCGTGGATAGATTTCAACGAGAAAGAATGATGCTACCGCGGGTACCTAACAATTGGGCAGCCATAGCCTTTTCTAGTAATCTGAACGAAAAGAGTTCAGAAGCCACGAGGCAACTCAAAGAAAGCCTTCGAGAATTCCCAGCAACAACGTGGAATGATGTCTACAATAGATACAATACAAAGATGAGGATTGAAGAAGACATCATTTTACGGCATAAAACTGACGAGAAAACTAGCTCGAGGCGTGTAGACAATGAAAGAAGATCTAGTAAAAACAGGTACGAGACTTATATGGGACCTGCGGGAAAAGACTCAAGGTCAAAGCAAGAAAGGTATGATCACAAACCTAGACATAGGGAATCAGGCTCCTCTTCAAGGTCTGGTAATGATCGAAGTACACGAGGACAACGAGATGATGATGGGAGTTTAAAGGCAAGGTTTGGTGGTTACAATTTTAATGTAACCACCTCTGAACTCGTGGTTGTTCTAAGAGGCATGAGAGATAAAGTACGGTGGCCGAAGGAGATGAGGTCAAACCCAAGCAGACGAAAACCCGATCATTGGTGTGAATTCCATAACGATCACGGACATAAAACCGCAGATTGCAGGTTTTTACAAAGTGAGGTGGATCATTAGTTAAAGCAAGGATACTTCACTGAGTTATTCAGTGAGAAAGGTAAACAAGCATATATGAAAAATAGAAAGGAGCGCCCGAAGCCACCCTCACCTAAACGGAAAGTCAATGTTATAAGTGGAGGAGAAGATATCAACGGTGTCTCATATATCGCAGCCAATAAAATATCCAAAATGACAATCACTCATGGAAAGCGGTTACGCCACGTGCTGGAAGAGGATAATATCATGTTTAATGATGCGGATGCAGAAGGCCTCCTGACTCCACATAACGACACACTGGTAATATCCTTACTCGTACATGATACTAACGTGAAACGTGTTTTGATTGATCCAGGCAGTTCAGTGAATATTATTCTGATACGGGTGTTGCGCGAGATACAAGCTGAGGATAAATTAGTTCCAAAAGTGCATACCTTATCAGGATTTGATAACTCTAATGTCATAACCAAAGGCGACGCGATTCTTACCGCGTTTGCAGAAGGTGTTGTCAAAGATACCAAGTTCCAAGTCGTAGATATGGAAATGGCTTATAACATGATCCTTGGAAGGCCATGGATCCATGATATGGATGTCGTACCGTCAACTTTACATCAAGTTATTAAATTCCTATCATCATGGGGGATTTGTCAAATCAGAGGCGATCAACAAACTTCCAGGAGTATTAACTCCGTTGCAGACTCAACTGTTCAAAGTGAAGTCAAATAGCAATTACAGGATTCAGTTGAGGAGGGTATAATGTCAACCTTAATTGAACAAGGAAAAACAGACGTGGATTCAAGGCCTGGCACTATTCAAGAACCAGAGGAAAACGAGAACATTAAAATAACGATCGAAGAGTTAGAGGCTGTGATTTTATTTATACACTGGCCCGAGAGGAAAGTGTATATAGGAGCAAATCTCAGCCCGGAGGTAAAACGTAAGTTAATTAAATTTTTAAAAGCCAACGCAGATTGTTTTGCTTGGTCCCATTCTGACATGACAGGGATACCGCCGGAGGTCATGACTCATAAATTGAATGAAGACCCATCATATTCCCAAGTCAAGCAAAAGAAACGAAAGCAATGAGATTTCAAGAATCAGCTAATTCAAGAAGAGGTTCAGAAATTGCTCAAAATAGGATCAATTCGTGAGGTAAAGTATCATAACTGGTTGGCTAACACTGTTGTGGTTCCTAAGAAAAATGGTAATTGGTGTGTTTGTGTGGATTACACAGATCTTAATAAAGCCTGTCCAAAAGACTCTTTTCCTTTACCGTATATAGATCAGTTAATTGATGCTATTGCAGGGCATGAACTATTAAGTTTTTTAGATGCATACTCAGGTTATAACCAAATCAAAATGGATCCACAAGATAAGGAAAAAATGTCTTTTATAACGGACAAGGGGACTTATTGTTATAAAGTAATGCCCTTTGGTCTTAAAAACGCTGGTGCGACGTATCAGAGGTTAGTTACTCAAATGTTTCAAGAGAATTTAGGTAAGACTGTGGAAGTTTATATAGATAACATGTTAGTTAATACTCAACATTCAGAGGATCATATATCACATTTGTCCGAAACATTATTTTGCGAAAATATAATATGAAATTGAACCCAAAAAAATGTGCATTTGGTGTGGCATCAGGAAAATTTTTGGGTTTTCTTGTTTCTAACCGTGGTATTGAAGTAAACCCACCCCAGATTAAAGCTATTGAAGAAATCCCTGATGTACTTACAAATAAAAAAGAAGTTCAAAGACTGACAGGGAGGATCACAACCTTGGGAAGATTCATTTCAAAGTCATCAGAAAAGTGTTTCAAGTTTTTCTCAGCCCTTAAAAAGCAAGATCGCTTTGAATGGAACGAGGAATGTCAATAAGCACTTAGGAATTTGAAGATGTATTTATCAAATCCACCCCTGTTAGCAAAACCAAAGGCTAGCGAAAGGCTTTTCATCTATCTTGCTGTTTCAGAAGTTGCGGTAAGTGCTTTTTTGGTTCGAGAAGAACAAGGTAAACAATCTCATATTTATTATGTTAGTAAATTTTTGTTAGATGCAGAGACACGGTATCCACAATTAGAAAAATTAGCACTCGCTTTAATCATGGCATCTAGAAAATTGATGCTGTATTTTCAGTGTCACCCTATTGCTGTAGTAACTGCATATCCCTTACGTAATATACTGCATAAACATGAATTATCAGGAAGGTTAGCTAAATGGGATATAGAATTAAGTGAGTATGAAATCACGTATCTACCTAGAACAACAATAAAATACCAAGTACTGGCAGATTTCGTGGCTGATTTTAGCCAAGGGATAAAAGTAGAAGCTGAAAAAGAAGTTCAGGTACTTAATGGAGCAAACCCAAGAACATGGACTTTATTCACTGATGGATCGTCTAATATTAAAGGTGCAAGATTAGTAATTATTTTAGTACCACCTATGGGTGAAACTATTAGGCAGGCTATTAAATGTCACTCCGTAACTAATAATGAAATGGAGTATGAAGTTGTGATTGCAGGTCTAGAATTGGCACGAGAACTTGGGATAAGTCAAGTGGTGATCAAAAGTGATTCTCAGCTCATGGTTAATCAAATGCTGGGGGCTTATGTCACACCTACTTTTTCCTAACTTTGGGCTTTACTACACCCCGTGAAGGTATAATAAAAGGAGTTTTTCCAATTAAAGGACAATCGAAACGGGATTCATTTATTAAGAGATTCAGAGTCGCCACTTGGGAGATTTATGGTGTCCCAAGTCATCGGTTTGAATCCCGAATCGAGGAAAGGGTTTGACTCTGTATTACAGTCGCGAACCAGAAATCCGGGTAAGAAATTCTATTAACCCGGGAGAAGGGGTTAGGCACTCCCGAGTTCCGTGGTTCTAGCACGGTCGCTCAACTACTATATTTGGCTAAATTTTGATTTTACTACATGTTTAATCTATAGCGCCATTTTAGAATTATTCACCGCTTTTAGTCAATTATTAAGAAAGTGAACGTCGTTTAAGAACGTATTTTCGGATCACATCACATGAAATGCACCCGGATCCTCAATACATTCTTATTCATCGTTTTCGGATTTAGATTTAGGTCGCATGAAATGCACACCCGTATTAGGAAGGTAAGATTATTAAAAGCGCGCCTAAAGCGACTAACATGTTGTTATCTTTTGGGAAGGCCGTAAAATTCGATAAACGGCCCGTCCCGAATCTCTAAGTATTTTTATTAAGTAATTAATGAGGGCCCCACAATTTGTATATTTGATTTGGCGAGGCTCATCTCATCTCATTATTAAAAGCCAATCCTAAAGCAAGCTAAATTTTCTATTTTTTATTGTCTCTAAAGGATAATTAATTTACAATTATAATTTCAGGCCTCAAATTCAAGTCCGAATTCAAACAGAAGGGAAGACCCTTTTAGCTTGAACCCGCTACCTAATTCAAAATCCAATTTTATATCATGGCGTTTTAACTTTGCGAGAGCCATGAAATTCGCTAAATGGCACGCCTCGATTTCTAAAGATAAAAATTAATTAAGTGAGGGCCATGAGCGATTGCCATAAGTGAGAGTAAAAAGAAATGGCCAGCAACATGTTCACTACTTTGAGACTTAGCGAAATTAAAATTGACCACCGATAAATATGTTGGAGGCCTTTAATCCAAATAAAGTCTCACACCCAATATGGCCCAGCCAATTCCATTAAATTACTAAAAACTAGTACTTGAAATTACTACTAATAACTAGTACTCGAAACTAGACGAAGATCATAGGCGTGAATAGATGGATATCGACATAACAAAATGGTCTCAAAAATGAAGATTAAATGAAATCCAGACGGGATGAAAATGGACAGCCACTAATTCATTGTGGAAACCTATTATAAATGAATTTCACATGCCATTGTCTCCATAAGGCAAGTTTACCACAAAGAAAATAACTCATATATACTGTAACAAGATAATAAAATAGATGAGAAGACAACAAAATAGAAAAACAATCCAAACACTCTACTGTAAATGTTTGGTCCATACTACAAGAATCCGAAAAGTTATGACTATTACCTAAATGAAAAATTGGAGAAACATTTTATTGCTTGATGAAACAACAACAAATAACCAAATGAAGCAAAACTCAGCTTCTGAATCCAACAAAAAAATGAAAACAAAATCGCATAGAAAGAAACAAACTGACCGGATCAGAACCTCAACGACGACCTTGGATCTGCTAACGGAAGTCGACTCAACCTAGACCAGACCGGAGAGCCTCAACGACGACCTCGAACAGACCTCAAATCAGAAGCTTCGAACGGATCTCACCGGATTCAACTCGACAGAGCTTGGACGACGGTTTTGGACGTCACAAGGGATGTTTTATGCTGGATTTCGATCTTTGGCTATTGTTGGTGGTTTGCCGGATTTCTCGCCGGATCCATCACCTTCCGGCGCAGCAGTAATGGTCTGAAATCTCTTGACAGAGGAGCTTCGTTTGGGTGGTGGATGGCTAGTCTAGATTCGAAATAGAGAGGATGGAAATGGGTTGAAGAAGGAGACAGGTTGGTGGTTTGGTTTTGGTCCAGCTGATGAAGAATGGCTTGATTCTGAGGCGTTGGAGATGGATCGTCTAGGGTGGGGTGGTGTGAAGGAGACGATCCGAGGGGGTGGGTCGTTTTTGGGGGTCTGCTAGCCTTTTGAATTTTTTTTTGGCGTTATTCCTTGTTCAGTTTTTTTTTTAACTCCCCTCTTTTGTATTTCTTTGTATGTATTTAATGTCATGGGTCTTGTGTGTGGGGTTAGTTTTTTTTGGGGGGGAGGGGAATATTTTGGGGAAGGTTTTGGGGGGAAAATATTTTGGGAATGGTTTTGGGGGAAAAATATTTTGGCTTTTTAAATGTTTGGCCAATTTGAATTTAAGATCAAGCCTTTTCACTTCCCTCTTCTTTTTTTGATTAATTAAAAACCTAAACTAAATTCCTAAATTAATTCAAATTGTAAAATTAAGCTAATTATCTAACTATGTAAAAATGATTATTTTTTGTGATTTTTAATTAATAGCACAATTAACTCAATATAATTAATTCCTAAATGCAAATTAAACCTAAGGTGACATGAAATTAAAATGTGACACCTTTTTTATGGTTTTTTATGATTTTAAAATATTAAAAATGCATGAAATGCAACTAAATAAAGAAAAACACCTAAAAATCAATAAAAATTATTTTGGTCTATTTTTAGGAGTTATTTTCATATAGGGCAAAAATCACGTGCTCACAGGTGCCCCTCTTTGCTCGGGAACACGAAGAGTTTTCGTGCAAAGATAAGTGAGCGGATACGAGCAATTTTTGCCCGTTTGAATACTCCGTGGGAAGCATTTTTTGAAAAATTTGACTGCACCCTGCTTCCGAGGTTGCCTACATATCCTTGGCTATAAGGAAATCAGGTCAGTGTAGTTCAGAAGTGAGTGAGATGGTAGAGTATGCCGAGGTGAAGAGCCGGTCGAGGTGCCGTTCCGCCGAGGTTCCGGTCCGCAGTCCTGTTATTACATCAAAATCAAAACATGAAAAAGACTAGTTAAACCTATCAACTACGAGTTACAAGATTCCTATCTATAAGTCTTCTGAAGCTTGATCTTGAGTCTTGAATGGTTCTTCATGAAGACTTTGGATTTGAACTTTGACACTTGCTAGTTGCAGGTGCTAGCTCGTTCTTCCACAGCTTTTTGGACCAAACCCGGATAGCACCCCACGCTTGTGACTCCAATCATGTCTTAAGCAATTCACATCTTTCTCTACTTCTGCATTTGGATTCCTTTTGCCTTCTTTTTGTTTCTCCCCTTCTTTTATTATTTTGGATTTTGACCAACATCCGCTGGTCGTCTCGAACTTTTGACTCGCATTATTTACGCAAGCCTCCTTTGTTGCTGACTTGAATTGTGATCGGCAATGTTTTGCCATTCCTCCGAATGATGCTTGACTGCTGCACTTTGAAATATATGCCCATTTTTCAGGTGGGCTCCTAGTTGTTGACACTTGAAAAGTATGCCCTTGTTCTCTAGGTGGGCTCTTGCTTGTGATGCTTGAAAAGTATTCCCTTGTTCTCCAGGTGGGCTCTTGCTTGTGATGCTTGAAAAATATTCCCTTGTTCTCCAGGTGGGCTCCTGATTGCAACAAAATAGACAAATAAAGAAAATTTTTCTGTCCCAGTTTGGAAAACTGGGGTTTGTTACCACATATTAATAAGAACTAAAACTTGAATTGTGATAAGACTGAAACGCAACTTTAAAAATTTAAAGACTGAAATGTATCTTAAAATTTAAAATTTATCTTAGGTGAAAAATTCATCAGACT
>MU722581.1:13580-30650 GCA_026770625.1 Nicotiana glauca
AAATTTAAAATTCTCACAGCGGTCCCCTCCCCCCATTTTTAATCAAAAAGATTTCGAGTAGAGCCCACCGGTCCCACAAAAAGTGTAGATTCTCGGTCCTACGTCCTAGCTAAGGCGTTATCTCGGAGTGGGTTGCTTGTTTTGACTCTAAATCACCAAATTTTCAAATTTCCAAAGACTTTAAATCGATGTATTCCGACTTAGTTTTTGTTAAAACTCGTATAAAAAATGCATATTAGTTATTTTTTATATGCTCTATGATATTTTGTGATTGTTTTGCGACTTTACTAATTTGTTATTTTTTATCCGGACTATAGTGTGCTAAAAAATAGTAAAAAAGAGAAATTATTATTAGTTGTTAAAAAAATTAATTAGTTACTTTTTCCTGTGGTATATGTATTTTTGTGACTGTTTTGTGATTAAATTGATTTGTTATTTTTATACGATTAGATTATTTATTTGCTAAAAGACTAGTAAACTAGATAAATTATTACTTTAGTTCCCTGTAGTGGTATTTTGTGGCCTAATATAGTTCTCGTATTTGTAATGTAGTGCCCTTTTAGCATAGTAAAATGTAGTGCCATTTAACGTAGTATTCTTGTAGTTATAGAAATTAATCATTTAAGTACCTCTTACACTCAAAAATACGTCAAAAAGTCGACAATTCAAACACAAACTATCTCTAATTATAGTCAACAAACGTAAGAAAAATAACATGAGCAAACAACAACAATTTTCAAACTAAGTATTGTTATATGAATATTTAATAATAAAATCGTGTATAATTATGAAAAATAATTATTTAATTTTATTATAGCTAAAAATAATTGAGTGACAAACAAACATATAAAATAATAAACTAAAACATACAATAATAACTAACATATAAAATAACAGACCGATTGAGTGATAAATCGGGAAACTTTTCTCATCATGAATACAAGAATTCAGGATACCTTGGTGCTACTGGGCCTCAAATATTATGTCCGGAACCAAAATATAAATATTTAATATCAAATCCTGTATAGTTATAAAAATTAATTATTTAATTTTATTATATTAAAAAATAGGTGAATAACAAACAAACATATAAAATAATAAAACTAACACATTAAAGTAACATATAAAATAAAAAATTATAATATTAAAAATATATCAACCTAATTAACAATATAGTAAAAATATCGGAAAAATTAATATTAAAGATGTTGCAATATATTTAAGCAATAAAAAAAAATAATGTAATTAATTTTGTTCAATTTACAGTAGCCATCATGGAGGTTCCGCCTTTGCATCCCGGACCTGTCTCATTAGAGCTACTATTGCTAGAGGCCGAGCATAGGTCTTCCTACACATGGGAGGGATAGTTATTGGCCCACACTTTATGTGCTAGAAGAGTAGACGATATGTGGGACTTTCTTAAGACCCGCCATCTCCATCCCCGTATAGTCATACGCCTGCAGGATACGGGTTTCTATAGGATTATTGAGATCGTCCGGCTGCAGCTGGATTGGTCGTTGATCACGGCTTTGCTAGAGCAGTGGCGACCAGAGACGCACACGTTTCATTTGTCCATTGGCGAGGCCACTATCACGCTGCAGGACGTGGAGATTCTATTTGGGCTGCCGGTTGATGGACTTCCTGTTGCTTTGCCCCATTCCATGAGAGAGTATATGGGAGTCCAGTACCTGAAGATATTGCAGCGGCTCACCGGTTTCCGACCAGCGGATGAGGCTGCATTGGTTGGAGCTAGTCGTTTTGCGTTGACGCCTGTCCGGCTGCATTTGGAGGCGATGCATGCTGACAATACGGATGATACACCGGACCTTCATAGTAATCGTCACATGAGGTTGTTGATGTCACCCAAACTCACACCACCATTATAGATAGTGAAACGGTCGAAGCAATAATAAATTCCAACACGTAGTATACTATCCCGTAGGATTTTTTTTTTATGTTAATAGCAAGAGCCTAGTCACTACAAATTCCCCTTATAGCACGCAAACATATTTCTATACTTTTAAGCCAAGTTTTGTCAAAAGTGGCAAGAAATATAACGCCACTTCTTTAATTCAAAGCAAGCTGTAAATTCTTAGTTTTTCGTAAGTAAGGCTAGACTTATTCAAATCTAACCCATTCCAACTGGAAAGCATTAATAGTATTTAGTCCTGCCCTCCTTTTTCCTAATCTTCTTCGCATTTCAAAAACAGAATCAAGAATTTCACACTAATGCTGACTAATATTATTAACAAATGCAACAATGTAAGTAGCAAATATTTCGTGGAATTAACTGAGATGCGTGTGTTACTTTTAAAACGGATAACAATTAAATTTGTACGCGGTTTTAAGGATATATGGATTGATTCAACATAAATAATCAAGAATATTAGTTAAATGAATTAAAGACAAAATGAATAATCAAAACAAATGTGATGCTACGGCCCAGGTCAAATATAGGAGAACGGTGATTTTGCCCACGATCGGACCCTTAGTTCGACAGCAATTGTAAATAAAGAACAGAGAGTGAAGTAAGAATTTTACAATAGCTAGGAAGCAGAAAAATGGATTGTATTGTCTTGGTTTGTGTGTTACAGTGCGTGTTATCCAAGAAAAACTTTTTATTTATATAGTAGGAGAGTTTCATCCCTAGTACAAGTCGAAAAAGAGTAAAAATCTCCCCTTCTTGTTAATTACTGATCCGTAGCCGACATCAGGCGAGATCTGCGCCGTGATATACAATTAGGTACGGATATCACTACCATCTGTTAGTCGGGCGTAACCATTTCCCATATACCCCAGATCTCAGAGCTTGTTTTGGGTCCGCAGAGCGTTGCTTTATCATGCCCGACAATGAGCACATCGTTCATCTTTCATGGGTCTCGGTACGACAGGTTCCCAATCTCGATTTCAACCTCGTGTGTCTATGCCTTCTTCCATCTTTGTCTTCGAAAAATCGGGATATACTGTTGGGGCATATACTATTAACCATACATTTCGATATAATATATTCTAATAATTATCATGGTCAAAAGCCTAAGTGAGAGATTGTTGTGATATATGCTATTAACCATGAGTTTGATTTAAATATAATATTTATCATGGAATAATTATTTATTCAATTTTATTAAAGTTTTAAATAGATCATATATTAGTCTATGTCCTTTACTTATATAGTAGATGATTTAGTGTATAGAGTTTAGCTTATATACGAAAGATTAGATCATCGGTTCTTATAAGTATAAACTTTGAGTTCACAATCTAATTATGGAATTGGACAAATAATCATGGATGATTGTAGCACAAGATTAAATATAATTTATCTTGATTATGAGAATGGTTTAATTCCAACTTCTTCTGCTAGTATATTTTGTATGTATTGAACGGACCAAGTAGAGATTAGTATTTTATACTGACTTAATAAAATAAACTCTCTAGACATTAAATGTACTTATATTCATAATTTTGATATAATTATTATTAGATGTGTATATTAATAATATTTTGATTTATTAAACGGCGAGATTCTTTCGTGGGTCAATATGCCTGGTAAATTGGACATCGATAATGTACATTGGCGAAGTAATAGTTAGTTGATGGAATCCATGTCTCGGTTTAGAGATTGATGACACACCTTTATGAAAGCTTATAAGTTTTCATATATAAACCCGGCCGGTGGATTTTATATCCGATACATAAAATAAGTTAAGCAAAAATCTAAAGAAAATAATCAATAAATTAAATTATCAGTAATTTAATTTAATTGATTAGTATCTGAATCTTAACAAGGGGAATTAAATAAGAATTAATGGATGAATTTCGAAATTGAATAAGGAGTGCAATTACGAATTTTTAGTGGAATAATTTGTAATTAATTATGGTGGATATTAATTTTAAAAATTAGAAATTAATTTTATAATTGGAGCCTTGTTAATTAAATTTTGTGGTCCCTACTGTGCCTAAATAATCGAAAATAAAGGAATTATTTTTTTTGTGGAAAAGAAAACCCAACAGGTTTCGAAAAAGGGTTTTAACCCTTCAAACTTGTGCTATAAATACATAAGGTTTTCCACCTAGAGGGAGTAGTCATGGAGGCCGAAATTTCCAGACATTTTTCCTAGAAAACTTTGCCCACATGAAATTACTATTTTCGAGTATTATTTGTGTAACACAGTAGAAGACCGTGAAACGTTCGAGGATCACGATTGTGCGGGTGATGGAGATTCCATTGTTAAGTTATGAAATTGAAGGCTCACGTGATAGAGGAGATATGATCACGCTTCAAGAGGTAACCCGTGAAACCCCGTATACATTAGTTGTCTAGATTACATATGATTTTGATACTGGGATTGCTTCCACTGCATATGATAATCCATCAATTTGTATCAAAACCCACTTATATCTAATTAGATAACTAAGTTTTTCATAAAATAAGAATATCGTATTTAGGTGCATTTTTGAATTACATGTATATGTGGTTTTCTGAAAAACTGCACTGCTGTTTTGTGAATTAACTATGAAAACAATTTGGATTATTCTTTTAATCATGAGATATCTATTTTTTTAATTGATATTTGATTGGGGTGATTTGGATTTTTTTTGGTAAATCCTAGAAAAACGCAAAACCTAATTTTGACCGAATTGCCGGTATTTTTGGAGGTTAGCAAACTTGTCGGACTCCGATTGAGCTAAAATTTGGTGTGTCGATAGAAAACAACATGGTGAGAAAAACTCACTGCTTTAACAATGAATCGTGGTATTTTTCAGCGTTTTGAGGTCGTTTGGATTGTGTTTTTGACGTTTTTCTATTTTCTGAAAATTATTTTTTATAATTTTAATTCGTTTTTAATTCAATGGTGGTAGGGGTGACTCCACATGGTCTCCATGATTAAATACTAGTAATATAATATGTTTACAGATTGGCTATTAGTAAATAGACGTGTTGTTGTATTAAATTCAATAACAGAGGTGTAGGATTTTATTGACTAGGTCTTACAAGGTATAATTGATATTGTGTGATGATATAATTATTTTGTAAGAAAATAAAATCCTCTATTTAGTATCCTGGATGACTAATGATTGGAGCGTTTGGCATATTTGTGCATAAAAAAAAATTCTCAAATTTTAGTTTATGTTTTCATGCCCTACGTGATCATTAGTCTTGGATTTTCGATGAAAAAATTTTGTTCTCTGGTTGGAGGTTGTAATTAAGTGAAATATGACGGTATTTTGTATGAATTTTATATTATTGGCTTGACTTTTAAGCTGTGGTCCATAATTTGCTATAAAATAATTTTATAAGCTACATGTATCTTCACTCGTAAATTGAGAATTTTGTGAGTAACAAATAGTTACCACTAAAGTGGTTTTTTTTTTGAACTCATGAAAATTTCTTAATAAATTTGCACATGTGAAATTGTGTCTGTTCATGGATTGAGCACTATGATTAATAAGTAGGATCCACAAAAAGTCTATTTATTAGTCATTAAAATCTGCTTAATGTACTGTAATGATCCGACTGGTCGTTTTGAGCATTAGCGCGTTCTTCGGCGGTTTGAGGCCATGAGCAACTTCATTTCAGGTATTATGACTTGTACGCATAGTCGGAATTGAATTTTGGGAAGTTCAGAGTTGATTTAGAAAGAGAATTCTCATTTCGGGAGCTTTAAGTTGAAAGAATTAACTAAGATTGGATTTTTGAGTAAACGACATCGAAATCGGGATTCGAGGGTTCTAGCAGTCGTATGATGATTCAGACTTGGGCGTATTCCCGGATCAGGTTTTGGATAATCCGGGAGCATTTTGGCGCCTATTGTGGAAGTTAGCATTTCAGAAGAAATTTCATAAGTTTGTATTGAAGTTCATTTCAGTGTTATCGACATCCGTTTGGGATTCCGTGTCTAGGAGTAGCTCCGTATGGTGATTCTGGTGTTGGGAGTGCGATCAAAAGTAAATTCAGAGGTCCGTGGATCAGTTTGGAGTCATTTGGCTAAAGATAAAAATTTGAAGGTTTTTGAGTAGTTTGACCGGAAGTGGACTCTTTGATATTGGGGTCGGAATCTGAAAATATGGAGTAGGTCCGTAATATTGAATATGACTTGTGTGCAAATTTTGAAATCAATCGGACATGATTGGATATGTTTAAACATCGAAAGTATAAGTTTGAAATTCTAAAGTTCATAAAGCTTGGATTGGAGGTCGATTCATGATTTTAGTGTTGTTTGATATGATTTAAGTCCCCGAGCAAGTCCGTAACGTGTTTTGGGACTGGTTAGTATGATTGATTAGGGTCTCGGGGGCCTCGGGTGGATTCCGGGTGGTTAATGGATTGAATTTGGAGTTTAAAGAAGGCTGAAGCTGCTGGTTGCTGTCAAAACCGCACCTGGAGTTGGTAAACCGCAGGTACGAGACCGCAAAAGCGATCCACCTATCGCAGAAGCGGCCCAAGGCAGGCAGCCCAAGACCGCAGATACGGCCCTAAATCGGCAGAAGCGATGGACCTGTCCACAGAAGCAGCCCAGACCGCAGAAGCGATCTTTTTTTCGTAGAAGCAGTGGTCGCAGGTGCGGCCTAGGACCGCACATGCAGAAATCGCAGAAGGCAATGACCTTAATTTATTCGGGCTCTAGGCCATTTTCGCTCATTTTCACTCTTTTCTTGGGAGATTTTGGAGCTCTTGGAGGGATGATTCCGCCTAGCATTGTGAGGTAAGTTATTTCTAATTAATGTGAGTTTAATACTTGAGTTTTGGGTAGATTAACACATAAAAATTAGTGAAAAATCATAGGAATAGAGTAAAACCTAGGATTTTTTTAAAAACAAGATTCAACCATGAAATTTCTTATTGAATGAAGTAGAAATCACATATTCTTGATCCTTAGGTTATAAAGAACAACTTTCTTCAAAAAAATTCGGAATCCGGGCACGTGGGCCCGAGGTTGAATTTTAGGAAACTTGTGTTTAAGTTTGGGAAATTGCTCAAATAGTTAGAATGCAATCTTGTGAGCTTGTGTTGACTAGTTCTTATCTCGTTTATCTAGTTTTGGATCGTTCGGCTCCAAATTGAGAGTTTGAGCTCGTTCTTGGTATTGAAAGTATGCTTTGGAGAGATGTGAGTCTCCTTTCTAACCTTGTAAAAGGAAATTGTCCCCATAGGTGAAATAATTAGTTATGTGCTCCTATTTGTGGGGGCTACGTACGCACGAGGTGACGAGAGTCCGTGCGTAGCTACTAATATGTGTAAATCCGGGTAGTCTAGGAACCAAAAGCATGCTATACATGGAATATCTGTAATCTTATTGACATTGAATTGCTTAAACCCTATCGAATTGGTAAAATGAATTTCTATAAGGATTTAACTTCATTTTCTTAAATCGTTAAAAGAGAATTGTCTTTTATTTGGATAAATGTGTCACAACCCCAGTTCGCCCTCCGTGAACATGCCGTGATGGCACCTAGTCCCTACGACTAGGTAAGCCTAGCAATGCGGAAATAATATAACTTGCTGAAACAATTAATTAAACT
Source organism: Nicotiana glauca (assembly GCA_026770625.1). Classification (NCBI taxonomy): domain Eukaryota; kingdom Viridiplantae; phylum Streptophyta; class Magnoliopsida; order Solanales; family Solanaceae; genus Nicotiana; species Nicotiana glauca. The sequence goes on from MU722581.1 coordinate 21,102, forward strand.
AAGTAAAAATAGAAGGAAAACTGTATATAAGTGCCACTTGGCATATACAACTCAAACGCGGAAGTCTACAATATCATCTCGAAACCCGTAAACTCACGAAAAACACAGGCTAATAGAAATGTAATATGTTGCTCTAACTCCAGAATGTCTAAACAACTGTAAGAATAGGATAGACTGCCTACTATAGCTGGAATAAGATAGAGACTCCTGGTTTGCGGACGCGGCAAATATACCTCGAAGTCTCCACTAGATCTCTCCACCTCGAGGATAATGCACCTGAGTGGAGGTACCTGGATCTGCACATGAAAAACATGCGCAGAAGAGGCATGAGTACACCACAGCGGTACTCAATAAGTGCCAAGCCTAACCTCGGTTGGGTAGTGACGTGGAAAGGTTAGGGCCCTACTGAGATAAAATATAATAATAATTCTTGCAACAATATGAAATAAAAAGAAATAACGAAACAAAATTACGAAGTAAGACAAGTTAGACGAAGCAACAATAGCACGCATAGAATAAGGTAACACAGAGTGAAACAACTCAATATCAGTACCAACAACAAGGATCTCCCAGGATAACGTCCTGTAGTCTATTTCATCAACTGTCCGAGGAGCTCCTGGGATACCGTACCGTAGTCCATCATATGAGAATATCCGAAGGATCTCTCTGGATACTGTCCCATAGTCCAACTATCAATGTGCGGAGGGGATCTACCGGGAATCTAACCCGTAGTCCCAAAGTAAAAGTGCAGGGGGATCTACCTGGAATCTAACCCGTAGTCCCAAAGTAAACAAACAAGGGGGAGCTACTGAAATCCCACATCCGTAGTCCCAATGTAAATGCGCAACCACAACCAGGAAGTATTCAGAAATGAAGTACGAAAGTGCAAACAACAGGTAGTACTAGCCTAACATGCTTCACGTAGTACAGTAAAGGCAACTTAATCAAATAGGCAATTTAAATCAACCAAACATGTTTTTTAATCTAACACAGGTTATAATTGCAGTAGCTCCATGACTGGCCGTGTCTAGTTATGCCTTGGACATCCCTGTCTATGTGTCTACGCTAGTGGGTGACTCCATAGTAGTCGACCGGGTGCATCGTTCGTGCGTGGTTGTGTTTGAGGGTCTTGAGACCCGTGTTGATTTATTACTGTTGGATATGGTGGACTTCGATGTTATACTGGGGATGGATTGTTTGTCCCCGTATCATGCTATTCGTCTCAATATCTTAAGTAGAAACCGGATTTTCAACACTTAGCTCAAATACGCGCTCGTCACCTCACGTACAAGGCATTCAACAACAACAACAACAACAACAACTACCCAGTATAGTCCCACAAGGTAGGGTCTGGGGAGGGTAATATGTAGACAGGCCTTACCCCTACCCGAAAGGGCAGAGAGGCTGTTTCCAATCGACCCTCGGCTCAGGGAAGGAAAGGAAAAACAAAAACAAAAACAAAAGAGCATTAGTAACTCCAGCAGAAATCGCGTAAATAGTTATCTAAACCTAAGAACCATAAATAAAATGGCATGCAATAATATCAAACAGTAACTACCATAAATAACTACCATAAGGGGGACACAATCCAATACATAAATCATCTACGGATAGCCCTGCCAAGCCTCACCCAACCCTGGGAAAGGAGTACGAAAAATTCTAAGAGCCCCTATCCTACAACCATGATACTGGACCTCCAGATTTTTCTATCAAGGGCCATGTCCTCGGAAATCCTCATTCTAGCCATGTCATGCCTAATTACCTCTCCCCAATACCTATTAGGCCTCCCTCTGCCTCGCCTCACGCCGACCACCGCCAGTCGCTCACAACTCCTCACCGGGGCATCAGGACTTCTCCTCTGCACATGCCCGAACTACCAGAGCCTCGCTTCTCGCATCTTCTCATCCACAGGGGCCACCCCCACCTTCTCTCGAATAAATTCATTCTTAATCTTATCTAACCTGGTGAGCCCGCACATCCACTTGAGCATCCTCATCTCCGCAACCTTCATTCTCTGAACATGAGAGTTCTTCACCGGCCAGCATTCCGCCCCATACAACATGGCACATCTAACCACAGCTCAGTAAAATTTTCCCTTGAGTTTCTGTGGCACTTTCTTGTCACACAGGACTCCTGATGCAAGCCTCCACGAGTATCCAACTCCACACTTTTGCCACGAGTATCCGACTCCAAATGGCCCAAATCTATTTAATTTAATTACATATCACAAATAACATCTCAAGCAACTGATTCTACTATTTAATTTAAAGCTAAAATGCGAATTTAGGTAAAATGACCAAAATGCCCTTCAGGACAATATCTCGGAATCGAATAATTTTTACATCTTCAGAACCCTCGTACTCTCATGAGTCTAACCATATAAAAATCTCCCAAATTGGAGGTCAACCACCCACTCAAAACTCAATAGTTTGGTCTATGAAGTTTTCCCCATTTGTCATTCAAAAATCCGAAATTAAGGAAGAATTCGTGATTAGATTAGTGGGTTTTAAGCATAAGGGAGTAAGGAATCGTTACCCAGTAGTTGCCCTCGAAAATCCTTCGAAATGCCTCCCAAATTCGAGCTCCCAAATTTGTATTTTGATAAAAATAGCTAACCCTCATTTTTGAATAATTTAATACTGCCCAGATATTTAATGAATTGCGATCGCGAAAATGGGACCGCGATCGCCTAGAGTAAAAATAAAGGCTCCAGGAAAAAGGCCTACGCGATCGCGTAAAAAGGCTTGCGATCGCGGAAGATGGAGAGCTGACCTTACGCGATCGCGTCTGAGGACACGCGAACGTGAAAATGGAAAGGCAGAGCTACGCGATCGCGAATCAATCCATGAGATCGCGGTTAAGGAATTGGGCCCCCCTCCAGATTGCTCTATGCGATCGCGTGAGCTGGGACGCGATCGCGAAGAAGAAAATGATCTGCAACAGCTAAAGAGAATTTCTGCAATTTCTCATAACTCCAAAATGCTTCGTTGAGCATCCGAAACACACTCGAGGCCCCCGGGACCTCAACCAAACCTACAGACATATCCCATAACCTCATTCAAACTTGTACCAACCATTAAACCACCTAAAACAACGTCAGAAACTCGAGTTAATCAATGATTTACGCCTAAGAACTTCAAATTCTACCAAAACATGCTTTTGATAAAAAACCTAACCAAACCTCGTCCAAATGACTTGAAATTTGACACACACATCCCATATTACATGACGGAGCTACTGCAACTTCTAGAATTCCATTCCGACCCTCGGATCAAAATCCCACTATCGGACTGGAAACTTCAAAAATTCAAACTTCGGCATTTCAAGCCTAAATTAGCTACGAACCTCCAAAATACATTCCGAACACGCTCCCAACCCCGAAATCACCTAACGAAGCTAACATAACTATTAGATTTCCATTCCGAGGCCGTCTTTACACTGTTCTGACTACGAACTACTTTCCAACTCTTAAGCTCTCATTTAGGGACTAAGTGTCCCAAAACTCTCCGAAACCCAATACCGAACGTCCCAGCAAACCAAAATTGCAGAAATGAACTTAGGGAAAATAGTTAATAGGGGATTGGGGCGTAAATTCTTAAGACGACCAGCCGGGTCGTCACATCCTCATACACTTAAACATTCTTTCGTCCTCGAACGAGCATAGAGAACATACCTGAAGTGAAAAGATGAGAGTAACTGCTGCGCATATCCTGCTCCGTCTCCCAGGTCGCCTCCTCGGCCGGCTGATCCCGCCACTGAACCTTTACTGAAGCAATGTTCTTTGAACTCAACTTTCTGATCTACCTGTCCAATATAACCACTGGCTCCTCAACATAGGATATATCCTTGTCCAACTGGATTGAACTGAAATCCAACACGTGCGATGAGTCACCGTGATATCTTCGGAGCATCGAGACATGAAATACCGGATGAACCCCGGCCAAACTGGGAGGCAAGGCAAGCTCATAAGCAACCTCCCCAACTCGCCTCAAAATCTCAAAAGGGCCAATAAACCTCGTACTCTACTTCCCTTTCTTCCCAAACCTCATGACGCCTTTCATAGGCGAAAATCGAAGCAGAACCCGCTCCCCAACCATATATGAAACATCGCAAACCTTCTTGTCTGCGTAGCTCTTCTGTCTGGACTGGGCTGTACGGAGTCTATCCTGAATCACCTTAACCTTCTCCAATGCATCCTGAACCAACTCTGTGCCCTATAGCCTGGCCTCTCAAACCAACCCACCGGAGATCTGCACCTCCTACCATACAAAGCCTCATACGACGCCATCTGAATGCTGGACTGATAACTGTTATTGTAAGCAAGCTCCGCCAATGGCAAGAACTGATCCCAAGACCCTCCAAACTCAATCACACATGCACGGAGCATATCCTCAAGAATCTGAATAGTGCACTCGGACTGTCCATCCGTCTGGGGATGAAATGCTGTGCTCAATTCCACCCGAGTACCTAGCTCCTAATGCATGGCTCTCCAGAACCGTGATGTAAACTGAGTACCTCTGTCTGAAATAATAGAAACTGGAATACCATGCAGATGGACGATCTCCTGGATATAAATCTCTGCTAACCGCTCTGATGAATAAGTGGTACACACAGGAATGAAATGAGCGAACTTGGTCAGCCGGTCCACAATAACCCAAATGGCATCAAACTTCTTCAAGGTACATGGGAGTCCAGATACAAAATCCATGGTGATACGCTCTCATTTCCACTCCGGAATATCTATCTGCTGAAGCAACTCACCCGGTCGCTAGTGCTTATACTTCACTTGCTGGCAGTTGAGGCATCTAGACGCATAACTAACTATATCTTTCTTCATCCACCTCCACCAATAGTGTTGCCTCAAGTCCTGATACATCTTTGCGGCATCCGGATTGATGGAATGCCGCGAACTATGGGCCTCTGCTAAAATTAACTCTCGAAGCTCATCAACATCGGGCACACAAATCCAGCCCTACATCCTCAATACTCCATCATATCCGATGGTCACATCTCTGGCATCTCCACGCTGAACCTTGTCCTTAAGGACAAGCAAATGCGAGTCTTCATACCGCTGCTCCCTGATACGATCAAATAAGGAAGACTGATAAACCACACAAGCTAGAACCCAACTGGGCTCCGAAAGATCCAATCTCACAAACTGGTTGGCTAAGGCCTGCACATCCATCGCCATAGGCCTCTCTAAAGCTGGTAAATATGCCAAACTCCCCAAACTCTCCGCCCGGCGACTCAAGGCATCCGCCACCACATTAGCCTTGCCCGAGTGATACAGAATAGTAATATCATAATCCTTCAGAAACTCTAACCACCTCTTTTGACGCATATTTAGATCCTTTTCCTTGAACAAGTGCTGCAAACTCCGATGGTCAGTATAGATCTCACAAGGCACACCGTACAAATAATGACACCAGATCTTCAAGGCATGAACAATAGCAGCTAGCTCAAGGTCGTGGACAGAGTAATTCTTCTCATATATCTTCAATTGTCTGGACGCCTAGGCAATCACCCTAACGTCCTGCATCAACATTGCTCTGAGGCCAACTCTCGAGGCATCGCAATAGATAGTATAAGACCCCGAATCGGTAGGCAGCATCAAAATTGGGGCCGTAGTCAAAGCTGTCTTGAGCTTCTGAAAGCTCGCCTCACACTCCTTTGTCCACTGAAATGGGGTACCATTCTAGGTTAATCTAGCCATAGGGGCCGCAATCGATGAAAATCCCTCCACAAAATGACGGTAGTAGACCGCCAAGCCAAGGAAACTGCGAATATCTGTAGCTGAGAAGGGCCTAGGACAACTCTGCACAGCCTCTATCTTCCGCGGATCCACCCAAATGCCCTCACTCGAAACCACGTGGCCTAAGAATGCCACCGAACTCAACCAAAACTCACATTTTGAGAACTTTGCATATAACTTCTTCTCTCTCAAGGTCTGAAGCACTGTCCTCAGGTGCTGCTCATGATCTTCCCGACTCCGGGAGTATACAAGAATATCATCTATGAAAATGATGACGAACGAGTCAAGATATGGCCTAAACACACAGTGCATCAAATGCATAAAAGCTATTGGGGCATTGGTCAGCCCAAATGACATAACAAGGAACTCGTAATGGCCATACTGAGTCCTGAAGGTAGTCTTCGGGATATCTGGCTCCCGAATCTTCAACTGATGGTAACCTGAGCACAAGTCAATCTTAGAAAACACCTGTGCACCCTGAAGCTGGTCAAACAGATCCTCAATAAACGGTTCTTCACTATAACCTTGTTCAACTGGCGATAATCAATACACATACGCATAGAACCATCCTTCTTCTTCACAAACAAGTCAGGAGCACCCCACGGTGAAACACTGGGTTGAATAAAACCCTTATCAAGCAATTTCTGCAACTGATCCTTCAACTCAGGAGGAGCCATACGATACGGAGGGATGGAAATGGGTTGAGTGCCCGGCAATAGATCAATACCAAAATCAATGTCTCTATCGGGCGGCATGCCCGGAAGATCAGCTGGAAACACATCGGGATAATCCTGTACCACTGGGACTGAATCAACAGAAGGGGTATCAGCACTAACATCTCTCACATAAGATAAATACGCGGCACACCCCTTCTCAACCATACACTGAGCTTTAATAAAAGAGATAACTCTATTGGGAGTGTGATCTAAAGTACCAGTCCACTCAACACGCGGAATACCTGGCATAGCCAGCGTCACGGTCTTGGCGTGACAATCAAGAATAGCAAAATGGGGTGACAACCATTCCATGCCCAAGATAATATCAAAGTCAACCATACCGAGTACAATAAATTTGCTCTGGTCTCAAAACCATGAATAGTAACCAAGTATGATCGATAAACGCGGTCCACAACAAGAGAATCCCCCACAGGAGTAGAAACATAAACATTGGCATTCAAAGAATCTCGAGGTACACCCAAATGCGGAGCAAAGTAAGAGGACATATAAGAGAAAGTAGAGCCCGAATCGAATAGAACTGATGCCTCTCTGTGAAAAACCAGTATAATACCTATAATGACGGAGTCGGAGGCAACAACCTCGGTACAAGTAGGAATAGCATAATATCTTGCTCGGCCCCTCTCTCGAGGGCGGCCTCTATCTCCTCGACCTCTACCCCTAGTCGGCTGGGCAGATGGGGTAGCAGCTGGAGCTGTGATCATGGCCTAAGAAATCTGCTAGGCACGATGTGGCTGAGAAGTCTGTGAAGATGCACCCCTACCAAGTATAGGGTAGTCCCTAACCATGTGGTGGGTGTCACCACACTCAAAACAAGCTCTGTGAGGGCGTGGTGGTTGTGACTGGCTCGGGTCAGATCTACTGGACTGACCTCTGAAAGCACCCCGCGCAGGAGGCGCACTAGAAAATGGAGGTGCATAGTAAGGCTCCTGAGGTATAGGCGGAGCTGGAGCACTGCTGGCTGCTGGAAAAGCTGAATGAACGGGGTGACCCACATAACCCCTACCATGACGACATGCTGCTAGGGTACGGGCACCAAAGTAGTAGCTCGACTCTCGAGACCTCTTGGCCTCCCTCTCCACTTGCTCCCTGGCGAGCATACCCTCAATCCTCCTAGCAATGCTCACTACCTATTGACAAGGAATGTCCATCTCCAACTCTCGAGCCATGCTAGATCTGATGGGTGGGACAAGACCCTCAATGAACCTGCGAACTCTCTCACGGACTGTAGCAACTAAAGATGGTGCATGCCTGTCCAACTTGGTGTAACGGATAACATACTCTGAAACGATCATAGCACGCTGGCGCAAATGCTCAAACTCTGTGCGCCATGTGTCCCTGAGAATCTGGGGGACAAACTCTCTCATAAACATATCCGAGAACTGGATCCAAGTCAGTGAAGCAGCCTCGACTGGACTGTCTATCTCATAAGTGCGCCATCAATCATAGGTGGCTCCCCGAAGCTGAAAAGCAGTAAAGGAAACCCCGCTAGACTCTACTATGCCCATAATGCGAAGAATACGGTGACACTCCTCTAGAAATCCCAAGACATCGTCTAATGCTAATCAAGTGAATACTGGGAGATCATATTTCTTGAACCTCTCAAGTCTCTGCTGCTCGTCCTCTGAAGCAGCTGACACGTCCTCGGACTGAACTGGCACTACAGGCGATACGGGAATAATCTCGGGAATCTGCTCAACCTGCACTCGCTGCTCAGGAGTGTGGGCGGCGGGAGTTTGTGCTCCTCCCCCGGCCTGGGATGTGGCTGCAGTAAGGGGAAGCAGCCCTGCCTGAGCCAAGGTAGTGCACATACCCATGAACTGAGCCAAAGTCTCTTGGAGAGCTGGAGTGGTAGTGGCAGTAGTAGGCGTGCCAGGTGCCTGGGCTCCGGCTGGATCTGCTGGTGGCGCCTCGATGGCAGCTCGCATAGGTGCTCTGGCTGCATCACGTGCCCGTCCCGACCTCTCCTTGGGCCCCGGCCTCTGACAACTGCAGTAGGGGGCGCGGGTGCCTGATCATCTCGAGTAGCACGTGTCCTCACTATCTGTGAGAGAATAGAAGACAAAAGTTTAGAATTGATGTCAAAAATGTCGCACGACAAGGAAATCAAATGAAGTGAAGATTTATCCTAAACAGTTACATAGCCTCTCGTAGATAAGTACAAACGTCTCCGCACCGATCAACGAGACTCTAATAAACCGACTTGTGTTCTGTGACTCCTATGAACCTAGTGCTCTGATACCAACTTGTCACGACCCCAGTTCATCCTCCGTGAACATGTGCCGATGGCACCTAGTCCCTACGAGTAGGTAAGCCTAATAATACGGAAATAATATAACTTGCGGAAATAATTAATTAAACTAAGCAAAAATTGAAGGAAAACTGTATATAAGTGCCACTTGGCATATACAACTCAAACGTGGAAGTCTACAATATCATCCCAAAACCTAGAAACTCACGGGAAACACAGGCTAATAGAAATGTAATACGCTGCTCTAAATCCAGAATGTCTACACAACTGAAAGAACAGGATAGACTGCCTACTAAAACAGGAATAAGATATAGACTCCTGGTCTGCGAATGCCGCAGATATACCTTGAAGTCTCCGCTAGATCTCTCCACCTCGAGGATAATGCGCCTGAGTGGAGGTACCTGGATCTGCACATGAAAAACATGAGCAGAAGAGGCATGAGTACACCACAGTGGTAATCAGTAAGTGCCAAGCCTAACCTCGGTTGGGTAGTGACGAGGAAAGGTTAGGTCCCTACTGAGATAAAATATAATAATAATTCTTGCAACAACATGAAATAAACAGAAATAATGAAACAAAATTACGAAGTAAGACAAGTTATACGAAGCGACAATAGCACGCAGAGAATAAGGTAACACAGAGTGAAACAGCTCAATATCAGTACCAACAACAACGATATCCCAGGATACCGTCCTGTAGTCCATTTCATCAACTCTCCGAGGAGCTCCTGGGATACCGTCCCGTAGTCCATCATATGAGAATATCCGAAGGATCTCTGGGCTACCGTCCCGTAGTCCAACTATCAATGTGCG